>CM060955.1:72412046-72467046 GCA_030765055.1 Mantis religiosa | reverse complement strand
CAGGTCGGTCGGCCACGAGAATTGAACCAGAGCGTCCCGACTGCGGCCACAGACGAAACAGCCTGAACCATACCACTTGGTAATGTACACGTTACATGGAACATGTTTCGAAAATTGTAATGACAAATGAAATGTGTCTTTAAAATTTTCTGGGAACAAACTCTGAAGGAACCCTTTCATTCTGAATGATGTTTGCGTAATTACCAAACTATGGTAAATTGGCAAAATTTTATCACAAAAAGATACGGATCTATTTAAATATGTAACTTATATGAAATAGATTTTTTTTCTGTGAAACTAACCATTTCAGAGTTTTTCCTTATCATTACTCTGTATTTTAAATTTTTACTTATTTTCTCAAATAGGAAGTTGTTATTCGTCTGTATATCCCAATTCAGAAATAATAGAATGTCAAAAACCATCAGACACGACCATCTCTTAAGAGATTTGGATATTTCTTAGGCCAACTCTACTCTCAAATTCCCATTGTATCTAAAGCGAATGCAGTAAAACCATTTCTACAAATATTTATCTAATTTGACATGAAACAGATATAAGAATAAGCGTTTTAGGAACAGTTTGTAATGAATGAATAGATAAAGTCAAAATTTGTAATAGCATGTTAGCCATTACCAACTGAACTATTGCTGGGCGGATATCCAGATTTGTATTCTTCAGCAACTTTATAAGCATAACTACAGAACACTGTTAACTTAAACAAAATAAATAATAAATAAATAGAAAAATAGATAAATAAGTAAATAAACACGCATATATGAATAAGAATAAATTATACATTAAATACTTGAAAGCCTTACTGTACACAACATGTTTTATTGGTTTGAGAGTTGCACACCTATTTTTTAGTTTAAATACATTTTAATTTATTTAGGATGAGCTAGGGTATATAAATATTTACTTCAATTTCTTGGAACTTAACGCCATAACTAGTTGCTTTAGGATCTCTTTTAAGTTCCTTTGTTCCATTGTCAATAGCAGTTAAAGGAAGTCCATTATAGGCGGGTGTTTTCAGAAGGTATTCCATTTTTCAAGTCTTTTATGATGCTTCGTGAAAAGAATAACAGAGTGCCAGTATTCTGCAGAGTTTCAATAGAAAGTCAGATATATAAATACATGATTTCAAGATGAATACCGTCAGTTAAGAAGCTTTTACCTTCAAGAGACTGCTTAAAATATTGGATACTTAGTTGCCTCGTGTAGCCTTAGTTGCAATTCTTATTGATCTGATAACAGAAATGGAGCTATTAGTTCAAAATCAGAATTTATTCATACTTCAATTTTGGGGAAACTTATTATTGTATTCTTTAATACGAGGGCGGTTCAATAAAGAATGATCACAATATTTTTTTGACAACGTACCTTTACTCATCTTCATAATTTTGATGGTCCTTCTCAAAATAGTCTTCCCCTGAATGCGATACACTTGTCTCAGGGTTTCTGCCAGTCTTCAGAGACATGCTGGAAACAATCTTTTGAAAGATCCTTCAAAATCGCCTCCGCAGCCTTCACCACTGCTTCTGATGATGGATAATGCCTCCCATGAAGGCGTTTCTTCAAGTTAGGGAATAGAAAAAAAGTCACATGAGGCTAAATCCGGACTATAGAGAGGGTGAGAGATGCATTTCACGTTGATTTTTGCAAGATATTCAACAACAGCATGGGCAATATACGGCCGCGCATTATCGTGGTGTAGCATCCAGCCTGCTTCACGGAAATGTGGTCTTTTGCGCCTGATATGGACTTGCAATGTTTTCAGGACATCCCCGAAGTATTGTTCAGTTACTGATGTGTGTGCAGGTACAACATGCTGATAAACCATTCCATGAATATCAAAGAATGAGATGACCTTAACTTTCTCAGCAGAAGCAACCACTTTTGCTCTCTTGGGGGGTTGGTGCTGCAGGAGATTTCTACACTGAGCTTTGCTGTTTGCTCTCAGGATCAAAATGATGTAGCCAAGTTTCATCAGAAGTGATTACGTTTGAAAGAAACTCCGCATCTTCCTGTAACATCAACTTTAACTGCAGTCCTGCATGCGAATGTCCTTTTGTTCGGGAATCAACAGTCTTGGAACCCAACGCGCACAAACACGTCTCATGTGATGTTTCTGTCACCAACGTGTGAGTGACACCCAATGAAATGTTCAGTACTTCAGAAAGTGATCTTAAGGTAATTCGTCGATCCTCTCTCACAATGACAGCAGCAGCGTTGATTGTTTCTCTCGTATGAACAGTAACTGGAGCACTGGGTCCACCTTCCTTTGAAATTGGTTGTCTCCCCTCTTTAAACATTTTAAAGCACCTTCGAGCTGTGCTCTGTGGAAGAACAGACTCTCCATAGACCTCCTGTAACATTGTATAGGCCTCAGCTGAAGATTTGTAGAGACGAAAGCAGTTCCTCCATTGCAGCAGTAGCCAATACTGAACATGTTTGAACGTACCTGGTTCTTACAGGCGGGAACCAGGAGTACCAACAATGAAACTACTACGGCGTGTTTGTTTCACATTAAGCTAACAGAATATAATAAGATTGAATTTCAGTGCGAAAAATTATGACCGTAAAAGAATTATGATCATTATTTATTGAACAGCCCTCCTACAATACTGGGAATATGCCTAATAGTTAATTGCGCTCTTTACATACAGGATATTAATGAACTAAACCGAAATATTTTCTGAGCAAGTGGAGATAAGTTAAACAAATAATTTCAGAAAGGAGGTTGATTTAAATGTGCAATTTAAGGCTGTAATTTTTTAAAGCGCCGGTGATGATGGTAGCACTTGAGCGCACAAGACACGAAAATGAGGTGTCGCAGCGCTACCTCTGGCGCAATGATTATGACTAGAGCCCGGATTTGTCAGCATACTTAGATGATAAAATAAGCAAGAAAATAAACAAATAAGAACTAAATATAAGCAAATAAAAAAAATTAATCATAAACGTATTGCTTGGTAGAATTTTTACCTTATTCACGCTTGTTTCAGTAAATGAGATTTTTTTTCTCCATTTATACCCCGCCTTTAACTCAAATGGTCATATCGGCGGCCGTTCTCCTTTGGGAACATATCGAAAGTGTTAACTCGTATTCTTTGGGTTTTAATCATTAGATGACGTACACATTCGCATTCTCATTCATACTTCCAAACTCTGGGAAAGATCAGGAATTATCTTGGTCGGAGAAAAATCCCCACCCCCAACGCTGGGAATCGAACCCGGTACTCCTTTGAGATTTTCTTGGGGAAGCTCCTGCGTTTTTCAGTGAAGAAACTTTTACACTGTGTAAATGATCTCTCAAGGTCGCATGACGTTACTGGAACATACGAAAAGCACCACAGTTCTTTTTGAATGAATTTCCCTTAGATATACGTTTATATACCAGAAAGTTTTGTAGAAATTTTACAGTGTCTCGTAACCAGGATTTTTCATTGACACCTTACTGAGTTTTATCAAAGGTAGTTTTAGTAATACTATGAATCTCTGAAGACAGCGTTTCTGAAATTTCATATATCACAGAAAGTGACTTATTTTGAAATAAGACTTTCCTGGCGACAAATATATTCCATATCTTCTCGGGAAACAAGTCAGGACAAACAAGATTTCAAATCGTCTTTTCACCGGACTTCTTTCCCGAGAAGATCTGGAATATATGTGTTATTTCGAGTTTGCAACTGTGTTATAACTTGCAGGTGTTTTGGAGAAATGGATGTAGTCTATGTTATCTTGAATGCCAATATTAGCAAAACATTCTTGTGCTGTGGCGATGTTGCTTGTATCTTCTACATTCCCGTAGGGGAGGGGATCCGTCCCCTTCAGCTGCCGTGGTGCGGGCGCTGCGGACCCTTAGCACTCGTAGTACCTCTGGCGTTACTAGAGGAACCTCCAGTCTGAGAGTCTGAGAGTTGTTCGGATTGGGTTGGACTCGAGGGGGCAGCGGGGAATTGGGTACATCCGGCCAGGGGGTAGAGGGTTGCCTAATAAGTCCCGGGTACTAGCTTGCAGAGCTAGTAGAAGGTGTGCTAGATGACCAAGCGGCCCCATCGACGTTTCCGGTAGATTTCCCTGCGGGGTTGACGCGCGTAAGTGGCACTTCCACTTCCATCCCGTCTTGACGTTGTGCTCAGAGGGGGGGCTTTTTAAGAAATCAGGTATTGCCCTACGGAAAGAGCCCCGGAGTATCCATCGCTCCTGGGTAGAAGGAGGCCCGGGTCCTTGGTCATACGGGTGCAGGACTAATTGGAGTAGAACCTCTGCACATAACTTTATCTTCTACATCTATTTTATTTTATTGAAATGTTCTGCGTAGAATGACACAGCCTTTAACCAACAACCCGATCGAATTAAAACTGGCTGAGGAGGTAAAGGCAAATTTGGAAGGACTTCATGTAATTTTTGAACTCTAAACGGCGATGGTACACTTTCTTTACTCTAGAGACAAGAAAATCCACTCGTTTTTATATCGGTTCCTGACTCTTTTGGCGAGACGATGATGGCTAGGAGTGAAAATTTAATTTTTACTTAATATGGTTAGGATAAAATGAACTATTTTAATTAAACGCATAAAATAAGCAAGCAAACTCCGTATTTCAGAAAAAAAACATTTATAAGAATTTTGCTTAGACATCCGGGTTCTAGTTATGACAGCTTTCAAGCGAAAGTTAAACGAGTTCGAGTCTCCTTCACATGTTTTATTGTTTTGTTGGTTTATTTGTTCGTTTGGTTGCTTTTCTAATACTTTATCTAAGCTTTACGAGGCATATGAGTAACACAGGGGTCTTTCTTGTTTAATTGCGAAGTTGAGAACGTAATCAGTTACTCGTAATGGCAAATGCTTCCTTCCACACTAAGCGGCTAATGTGCAGTTGCAACTCCAAAATTTAGATCTTGTTCCTTTGTTTCTCACATGCAGTCAACGAAATACAGTAGTACCATAACATTAAATAAACGTAAATTGGGCCGGCGTTGGAACAATCTGAGAATCATATTATTGTATTTTAAAATTCCGATAGGTGGCGTTCACATGACATTCCCTACTTTTGTTTAAATTATTTTTACAAACACTAATTCCTCTATCTAATGCAGTTTAACAGTTTCATGGAACTATATAAGCGTAAATTTTGCTGACGTTAAAACAATTGAGAATCATTTTATTATATTTAAAGAAATCTATGACACATGACTTCTCTAATTTTGTACAAACTATTCTCACAAACACCAATTCTTCTATCTACTTCATTTAATCTAATTTTCCTTTAGGTACAAGGGCATTTAAGGATACAGTAGGCTTTAAGCAGTAGTCCTAAAATATTAATTTTTCATTAAATTTGTATGAAAATTTAATAAATCTCAATATTGCTACTATGACTCTAAAAGCTGCATATTCAACTAGCTTCTAATATAATTGCAGGTCACCGAAAACACTGAAAGAAAAATAATAACATATTTTTAACAGTAGAACTGGTCTCCGCGATGACTTTGAAATTCCGTTCTGTCTGAATGCACTAGAAAAAAGAATGAATAACGACTTCCTTTTTGAGAAAAGAATTTGTTTTGGAAAATTCGGACAAATAACAAGGAATAGTTCAGAAATGGTGCAATCCCAAGAAGTATTTAATAAAAAAATTGTGTTTTATGCTGTGGGGATTTGTGCACTGCTTATGATTTACCAGTTATGTAAAAGTAATTCAGAATGAAGAAGGGTTCATTTAAGATATAAATTTCATTTGTTATTAAAATAAATGCAGCATATGGTATTTCTTTCAAGTGTTAGAGCAATTTTTATTAAAAATCAAAATATTCGAAAACTGTTCCATGTAAAGGTTAGTCGAGATTGGGCTCCTTTCTTGAAAAATGTCTTAACTCATCCTTGGAAGTTGCTGAATTTAAATTTCAAGTTTGGTATTAAACAGAATTTTCGTTTAAGTTATGCTGTTTAATGATAGATGGACCTTTTACTAAATAGCTAATATTAGAATTAGAGGTTTCCGAAATATGTTGGTGAAATCTCGATATGATATTGGGCGAAATTTGATACTTCCGTTACTAGAATTAAAAAAGGTAAATGTGCAAATATTATGTTATCTTATATGACTGGACTTAACCACTGAGCATTACTTAGGTATAATGTCAATGAAGTATTGTGGATTCGAGAGTCGAAGTGTATTTGCTATTCGCTGTGTCATGTCCACAAATGACATATAGAAGTGTTTATAAAAGGAACAATAAGGCTATCTTACTTGCTTACATAAAACTGCAGTTCCACTTTCTGCTAAAGGGAGGGCTACTAAAAGCTGCAGTGAAAACTTTCAAGCGGCAAAGAGAAAATCGAGAGTCAGGACCTCATAACCAGAAAGAATTCCTAGGTTCGTATGACGTCAGTGCATCGGAAAGGAGCGTCTTTGAATTATTCATTTCGGGAGGCTACTCATCCGCTTCCTTCCGCTAAAAAGAAACAGATGAAGGCAGAAAAAAGCTTCAAAGTTAAGTAAAATAAGGTCGACCCAGGCTTAGGTCCTAATTCAATTTTCCAGCGCTGACTGAGATTTAAAGTTGGACTGGACCAAGTTAGAGACTTGTTTTCTTGTCGTCCGTATCCGGGGAGGATTACACAACTGCGGGTGAGGAATAGCAATGTGCATATGTACTCATACAAACCAATGAGATATACCGCAAAAATTAGCCAAGTTATGTTTTATCTTAAATTTCTTAACGTACGGCTTGCAACACACCACTGGCGCATGATTTTGATTCTTCCAAGCCAAATTTACTTCTTTATATCGTACTTTCCTAGGCCAGCTCAAAATTTGAAAAACATATATCGTACTACATCAATTGCCTGATTTACGTTTGTCAACCAGCAACTTAATCTTGATACACATTTTCTGTAAATGCAGGACAACATAAATGAGAGAGCGCAACACAAATGAAATACCTTCTAAAATACTTAAATAAAATAAATTTATTTATTCCATTTCTATTTCATCCTCGTATGTGCAGCACTTAACCCCCGAGGACCTACAGTTGGGTGTGTGGGGTCAGACGTCTATCGAGGGCAGAGATGTTCTGGATCTGACAAAATATTTGGAATGGAACATCATCTTTATACTTGGTAAGAGGGTTAAGAAGTGGATAATATGTAACGAAGGTGCAGCAGATGAAAGAAGAGGTAATGATTGAGCAGTTAATGCAATGAATGATGAAGGAAACCGCAGAACTAGGAGAAAACCCACCACACGCTGCATCGTTCAACAAGAATCCTGCAAGAAGTACCATCTGATCACGGTGCTATTGCACTTTATTAGATAGAAAAACTAAAAAGTATAGTTATGCATCTACTATTTTTTGGATATAAGATTTTTTTTTGTTCTCCTCGACAGGCATATGACTTCAGACACTGATTTGAAGGTCATAAGGGTGTTAATTTATACATACAAGGAGGGTAAGAAGAAAAATTCAATCTGTCAGTCAGTCATTTATTTACCCTGGTAGGAGTTAAGACTACGAGACCTTCTCTTCCACTACATCAGCAATAACAGACCTCAGGAATAATACCTTCAAGGTGTCAAGTCATTCTGATACTCTTCCTTCGTGACCACCGAAGCGAAAAAACAGTAGGGAAAACCGACTCCAACTAATGCTTGTGCACTAGGAGCTACTGCAGGTGAGGAGGACACAAACCAATCTGTTCACACCCTTGGAGTCCTCTTCCTCATGCCTGAATAGCACAGTGCAATGCATTGACTGCTTCTGTGGTACGGTAGAAATAAAATAAAGTGAAATATATTCTACAAAATATAAATATAATAAATATTAGTAATAATATTAAATGATACAAACAAACGGTTAGCATTCTAGCCTTAGAGGCTCAGAGGTTCCAGGCTCAATTACCACCCGAAGAATGGGAATTTTTCTTTGAAGTTATCTTTGTATCTGAGTTTGTGTGTGTATGTGTATATGTGTATATCGGTGTGTGTTTCTGTGTGAGAGAGACAAAATTAATCTTTAAATAAAAAAACCGAAGGAAATAAACCTTAAGACTAAAATGAAAACAAAAGAGTGAATATCACTTTCGATGAGCAATTGTTTCAGAGACTAAAGCCGCCGATACACTCCTAGGTGTTAAAGGCAACATATTCCTAAATGTTTAAAAACGGGGGGGGGGGGGGAGAAGGAAAAGAAAAAAAGAAAACAACAGGACAGGCTATGAAGTCAAGTAGACGAGCAAGCACACAAATACATTCAAAATGACCGTGAGACTTACACATATCATATACGGTTATTTGTTACGGCAAAATAAATCTTTATAAAGATTGGAGTATTTGGAAAGTTGTAACTAACTGAAATGTTACCGTTATCTCCGTGGTAACGTGAGATCCTCATATTCGGGAGTTCCTGGGTTTGGTTGTCGTTGACCGCTCCCTCTGACCTTGTGAGTTGGGATATTTCTTGGTTTGGTTGAGGTGGTTTCTGAACTACTACGATTTTATTTCTCTGATTTCCCCTTCCTTCCATTTTACTCTGTTCCATGTACGTTTATATCTTTCGTGGCGTGAGGTGGTGCTGCACAGATGGTGCGAATGCTTGCTCCAAGGAAAAGTATTTCCTTTAGAAACCAGAAGTTGGACTGGTTGCAGGAATAGTTGATTCCCTTTACTGGGAAACTTCAAGAGTGTGTCAGGTTTCGAGTCAGGAAATGTTAGGAATTGCCACACATCTCTGCGATCTGCGGCCTCCTGCTGTTCATTTATTCCATCTTTTTCTTCTGTGAATTTGTAACTACCCTACTTCTCCCTTAAGTCATTGTGCAAGAGGTGTCACATTGGTGAATATCCTGTATCATATATATTCTCATCACGACGACTTTGGGTTTGTTTACATCGAGCAGCCATCGCTTTTTAGTACTTGTTCATACTGTCACACTTTAACTATGTAAATGACTTGAGTGAGGCTTGAGCCACGTGATATGTGACGTCACTGTGAGTAGCAAGTTCCGAAATGTATAGCCATTAGTCTCTCTCTTAGCCAGCCGTCAGAGAGTGAATATGTATGTATGTGTGTAGCTTTTGTGTGAGGTGGCATTCCTCCGGCCACTATAAGCCCAAGGTAATGTTTCTGTTTGCTGTATTTTAAAATGTTTTTTTTTCATCTGAGCTACATAACTTTCGCCCACATGTCCGTCTCTGGTATAACCTCTTGATAGCAATTCTGGATCCATGGCCATGGAGACATGAAGACGCAACAATATTGGATGACAGAGAATCCAAAATCTTGGAAGAAACCACATTAAGTCAAATAAGAGGACACACAAAAACGGCACTATGATGGCTACATAGGTCTGTGTACTGTAGGTGCATGAACGACTTAATATTCGACAATTAATGCAAAGTCTACAGGACCATGGTAGCTTACTACCAAAATGTGCATTTTATTAGGAATAAAGCATAGATACTGGAACAAAATGAAGTCTTATACTGTCTTGCATGGAGAATGACAATTATAGTTAAACTTTGTGACCAATGATTCCGAAATTAAGAATTAGAATTGTAATGGATTTCAAAGAAATCTTGTATCTTTGTGAAACGCATGCAGGTGCAGTTGGTTGAGTTGTGTAATAAAAGACAATGGAGAAACAGAATTCTAAGTGATAGCACTTGACTCTGTTTGAAAAGGTATTCTTCGGACCCTTAATAATGGCATGTGCGAGAATAATAATCACAATGGACAAAATAGGCACAAAGGGAATCTTTGTGTGAAAAGAAGGCTTCAGAAGTGAAAGCCACACACCCACGCGCAGCTGTGAGGACACTCAGTCCTCGGCGTGAAGCCGACTAGGGCAGTCCTCTTCTTCTATCTTGATCGAGGGCACATCAAAAGTGATGAGAGAAGATATTTGTCGGTTCATATATACGAGAAGAACGAATTAAGTTTTATCGAGTAATAAGCATTTCACATATAGTAACTCTAAACAGTGATATTGGTAACCCTTAGTCGGCAACTTCGAGTTTAATGTAATGTTAAAAAGAAGCAATCATTAAACCAGTTTGAAACGGGCATTCCAGTGTTATTAAAACCATCCTTCTCATACATATCCAGGCATACCCTGAGATAAACCTCATTGTTCAACCCTGAGCTACCCTTATTATTGTATCAAACTATAGCGTCAACGTGGAATTGTGCGCAACACATTTTAAATTGCTTCACCAATAAACATAGATTATTTAGATGAAACTGTATGAATTCATACTTTTAGGTTTATCAATACTTTGGAGCAATATGTAATATGATTTTCATTATTAAACATGGTCAAACTATGAAGCTTCAAGATTCAGGAGGTGATTGTGGATCTGGTGGATCTGCATATTAAAATACAATACTCTGGCTTTTCTATAGTTAAGAGTTTTATGAACGTTCTACTCTCCTAATATGATAAACACTTTTTTAATATTTGGAATCGCACTATATTGTACAGGTAATAATAAAGAGGCGAGAATATTAGTTTCTGCTAACCACATGGTATTTAAACCTTAAGGCTTAGCTTACTGCGAACTCGTCTGGACTTCCGCCGGGCGCTAGTAGCCCCTTATATAGACCCGAATAATAGAGTCTTTATGGAACTGTCAGAACGAACTTTCGTAAGCAGGAAGATAGCACACAATGGCTATCGTTCAGCCAAGAGGACAGGCCACTAACCCGTTACCTTAAGCCGCCCTGATGCTATATTGAGACTTCAGGGGTAGCTTTTCTGGTTTTTCACATGCAAAAGTTCTGAGATATATTTATTACTGTCTACGATTAGCTTTCTAAACAGTGGTTACAAAACTATGGGTAAGTCTTCGTTTCAGAAATCCACATTGCTTTAGAACCAATGTTAGTGAATGCAACAAATAAATATTGGAATTGTTATATGAATATTACCTTCTACCCATCGTTCTACAACCTATTATTTCACACACCCTTCTTGCTCTCCATTTTATTTTATTAAGGATAAAGTTTGTAAAATTGATTTATTTACACATTTTATTGTAGATAAACGAGAAATACAATAAGGCGCAACAACAATAGTTATCTCTAATATGCAGGTTTAAAATTCCACTCTTGGAAGGGCTACCATAAACAAATGAATGGTGGTCTAATATTTATATAACGTATTTGAGCATAAAAGCCGATAATAAGAAATATTTTAAAATGTTTAATGTCATAAAAAATAAGCTGCATTTTAATTAACTCCAAAATTTCTGTAAGGTACATTTTCGTCATTTTATCAGTATGGTCAGAGAAGGTTTTGATAAAATGAAAAAAATTAGAAACCTTTTCTATACACGTGTAAGTGGATTTTGTTTCAAATTTTTTGTCGTATTCAGAAAGATGGTGGACGTAAATGCCAAGTTTAATATTCATCTGAGATTATGTTTTAAAGTAGTTCGTTTCCATACATCATAAAAGGCCCTTATTTTAGTTTTGGTGGGAAGGATGCTCAAATATCATCATCGAATGTTTGTGTGGAATAGTGTAGCGATTTTGCACCGATACCGAACCAAAGAAGAGAAAATTGGACAATATATCTTGTCGGAAATCTGTTACACAGAATGCTGATGTTAATTTTATTGTTGTCAGCACTAAAAATCAATATAAGCTATCTCTAAGTGTATCCACACTGTCAGCGTTTTTCAACCTCTCATCTGCCGCCTTGCCTGAGTAGGACCATATTTTGTCAACATTTAGCTGGAAACTCAGCGGTGTGCGCTTTACTAGAATTACCTAGACCCCTGGCAGATATAATAAACCTCATGTTATACAGGCGCGTCATTTTGTGAGACTCGAACTTATTCTGTTTCTTTTACCAACTTAATGGAATATAAGATCTTTGGGCGTGAGCCAACCGAAGAGTTGTTTACCTTTCGGCGGCAACCTAGTGTTAGTCGGAATCAGTTATTCAACCCTTTTTATTCTCTTTCTTTCCCTAAAGCTCTGAGCTATCCCTCCTATGCAGGATCCAGATTTAAACTTCTCGGTTAGCTAAATTTCCTACGGTACTTTCCTTAGATTAATATACAAGCAGAAATACTAAAAAACGGAGGCCATATGGTGGCGGAAACAATACATAAATTATAGCAAAATATATGGAGACAAGAGAAAATCCCGATGCGTGGAAGATTTTCCTAATATGTCCAACATATAAAAAGGGTGACACCATTAATATATGAAAATTACAGAGGTATTACACTTTTATCAATAGTGTATAAAATACTCTCCAAAATCCTATACCTAAGACTGTTACCATTCTCAGAGAAGATCACAGGTAATTATCAAGCAGGGTTTAGACAAGGAAAATCAACAATTAATCAGATTTTTCTCTTAAGACAAATCCTGGAAAAAGCCAAGGCATACAATCTTGAAACCCATCATCTGTTTATCGACTTCAGCTCGGCATATGACAGTATAAATAGACTGGAGCTGAATGAAGCCCTTAAAGAATTCAAAATACCTGGAAAACTAATAAATTTAATTAGAGCTACAATGAATAATAGTGTATGCCAAGTAAAGGTCCTCTCAGATCTATCAGAACCATTTGAAACTACCAAAGGAGACTCACTCCCATGCTTATTATTTAATCTAGCATTGGAGAAAGTTATTAGGGATGCTGGCATCCAAACAAGAGGTACAATATTTAATAAGTCCACACAATTACTGTCATATGCAGACGATATAGATATAATCAGCAGAACAGAAAAGGACATGGTAAGGACATTTATAAACTTAGAACAGACAGCAACTAAGATGGGTCTAAAAATAAATGAAGGGAAAACAAAGTATATGGTGACTAATGTCAAGAAGAAAATTAAAGAGCCAGAAAAATATATCCATATTCTTAACTATAAATTTGAAAGAGTGAATAGATCCACATACCTAGGGTCTCTTGTGAATGAAAGTAATGACATGAAAGAGGAAATTAACCAAAGAATACGAAATGCCAATGGGGCATATTTTAATCAAAACTCTTAACATATAAAACAAAAATTAGAATTTACAAAACATTAATAAAACCGGTGCTGATGTATGGGTGTGAAACATGGATCACTACAAAGGAGGATATGGAAGGACTGAACATTTTTGAAAGGAAGATACCGAGAAGAATTTAAGGCCCAATTAAGGAGAAAGGGCAATGGCGAATCAGATATAACGATGAATTATATAAAATATATAAATACCCCAACATTATAAAATGAATAAAAATAGCAAGGTTAAGATGGGCAGGGCATGTCCAAAGACTGGATGGAGAGGACATAATTAGGAGAGTATTGGAGTTAAACTGTATGGTGCAAGGAGAGTAGGGAGACCAAACTTGAGATGGATGGATGGAGTATTGGAGGATGTGAAAAGGCTGGAAATAAAAAATTGGTGGATGGTAGCCAGAAGAAGGGATGTCTGGAGGAGGATCCTGAGTGCTAGAAATGATGATGATGATGATGATGATGATGATGATGATGATGATGACTTTCCTTAGATAAAGCAATAACATAATTGTTAGTCTTACAAATAGATGTTCTTAAATGAACAATGAATTGTCAGTAATAAGTCGGGTACTGACTTTAAGTAGTTTAGAAGCATTAAAACAAAATTGATTAAGTCATAAATAAATATGATTGATTTCTTAGATACCTCCAAATTTGTCTGTAGCTGTATATTTGAATTCTTCATAATTTCCCACGTTCAGAAGTCTCTGTGAGACAATTTTTTTTATTAAGTTTAATCTAGCTCTAGCACGTTTTATGAAGGGACGTTAAGTAGGATTGGAGATTTAAAATTTGGATAAAATTGTTCTTAGAGAGGAAATTATTCATAAAATGTTGGGATTAACACAATTCCAAGGAAATTTCTTAAGTAATACGAGTTTTATTTTGGGATTCAATTATTAATTTTAACATTAATTTATAAGTGTTAAAGTTCGTAAAATAAATTTTTTCTTCTCCATCTTGCCCATATCGAAGTCACTCACATAGTGCTGTATCTCTCCCAGTTGTATTAGTTTAACCAGCAGGTTCTCTTAAAGAATTTTTACTGGTCCCTCAACTAAAGACTTGAAACCCCTAAAGGTTTGAATGAGTAGAGACAGACTGAAAAGTTCAATGCCATAGCCCGGTTCTCCCGCTCTCCGTGTGGATGCTCTAATCAACTGAGCTACTATGGCCAACATGCCGACATGACATTAAATTCTCCAACATACTCTTATGTTTACCGGTAGACCACTAGGGGTTCTCTTATGCAATGAGACACCCAACTTTTGTGGCGACTTACTATGCTGCAAGTACTTAAGTCCCAGGCTTCATAGTTAAACCACTATGTTATTCAGGTAAATTGATGGAAATAAAAATTTCTTCCACACTAGCCGTGTGTAGGCTAAGGTTTGAATGAGTAGAGCCAGACTAAAAAAAATCAGTCTAGCCTGCTAGCCCACACAGAGCTAAGTATGGAAGAAATGATTATTTCCCCTTAAAAGTTGTTTTCCCATACATGACATTGGAATATGAAATACAGTACCTACGGTTTCATCTTCTTTATAATTTAAAACTTCAATTATTTGTCGGTAAGTGATAATTTAAAAAATAAATAATAAAATAATTATAGTAAGTAATTTCTGTATCCTTTCATGGAAGTGTTGAAAACAGTGTTGTTTTGTGTCATTAATCGACTCTAATTAATTTAATTTCTGTATGTTAAAATCAATGCTTGATATAAGAAACAAGGGTTAAAAATTGTCAGTAAAAAGCGACTAACTTATGAATTTAAGAGTTTAGGAAAAAACAATTAACATGAACCAGTGTGCTATGGCTACCAGGATTCTTTCAGTTGAGTGAGCAGTTGGTTAGGCGCTGTCCTACTGTTTCCGAGGACCGACCTAGAACGATGATTTTAAGTGTGCTTAAAAGCAACAGCCCTATGTGAGTAAATTTACTTTAAGTAAAAGAACTCCTGTAGGACGAAATTCTGGAACAGTGGTGTTGCCGTTAACTTTGGCAATTACAGCGCCGATTGTAAACAGAGAATCGATTTTTTGTTTAATTAGGATTCTAGTGAAATTTATTTGACAAGAAAACATTAGCTCAAATTCCTGAAACTCAGTTATACAGTTATTACTCAGTTAAACTCAGTTGTACTTAGCTATCGTGGATAAGTGCGTGCAAAAACATAACAACAATTTTTTTGAAAATTGGAAAGGAAATGAAATTCTTAGAATTTACAAAAAAAAAAAAAAAAAAAAAAAGAAAGAAAGAAAAGAAAAGAAAAAAGAAAAAAAGAAAAAAAAATGGCATCAGATGCTAAGAAAAAGCTTCAAATTTGGTTGTAAAGCAGGAACGGGGCTGGCCCCGTAGCTAAGTCGTTGGAGTTCCTGCCTGTTATGCAAGGGGTCCCAGGGGTGGAGATTTTTCTCCAACCAATATCTTCCAAGATCTTCCCCAGAATCTGGGAGTGTGAAAGTGTGAGTGATCTGATGATTAAAATGCAAGTACAAGCAAACCAACTCAAATACGAGTATGTTCCAGTGGAGAACGGTCGCCAATATGACCACTGCAATTACAGGCATAAATGGAGTGGGGGAGGGGGTGGAAAGATTAGCGATAACAGAACGTGTATTTCTAAAACCCGTGCCTTTTTTGTTGTTACAATGGACACCGGCCGCCGAAGTCTAAGCACTGAGTTGAGCGTGGCTTTTTGTTGTTGTCGTACCTATAGAAGTATTTTCGGGGATCGATTATTGGTAATCCAGTCAGTCCATAACGTCTAAGGACCGAGCACAGTTTTACACATTTAGCGGTTGCCGCAAGGTATTTTTCTGACTGGCATTTCAGTAACTCACGATAACTTCTGCTTTTGCAGATTCTCCTCCTCCTCCTACTCCTCCTCCTCACCATCACCATCACCATCACCATCACCGTCACCGTCACCGTCACCGTCAGCGTCACCGTCACCGTCACCGTCGTCGTCACCGTCCTCGTCGTCATCGTAGTCGTCATCGTCGTCGTCATCGTCGTCGTCATCGTCGTCGTCATCGTCGTCGTCATCGTCGTCGTCATCGTCGTCGTCATCGTCGTCGTCATCGTCGTCGTCATCGTCGTCGTCATCGTCGTCGTCATCGTCGTCGTCATCGTCGTCGTCATCGTCGTCGTCATCGTCGTCGTCATCGTCATCGTCATCGTCATCGTCATCGTCATCGTCATCATCATCGTCATCATCATCATCATCATCATCATCATCATCATCATCATCATCATCATCATCATTATTATTATTATTATTATTATT
Organism: Mantis religiosa; assembly: GCA_030765055.1. Lineage (NCBI taxonomy): Eukaryota > Metazoa > Arthropoda > Insecta > Mantodea > Mantidae > Mantis > Mantis religiosa. The sequence continues at coordinate 72,450,726 of CM060955.1, read as the reverse complement.
ATTATTATTATTATTATTATTATTATTATTATTATTATTATTATTATTTCCGAAACACTTATTTAAAGGCGTGAAGTTATTGATACTTTCAAATTAGAAGATATAATACCTCAAAAGTTAACGTTATCATGCAGATATTCAGAAACGCACTATATCCTCAAATAGCCGACAATTTGGTTCAAACAGATAACATTGGGCAACAATTAAAATGTTTCGGGCTTAAAAATAGTGAATTTACATGTATTTCCATCTGCTGAATTAAAAAATCACCATAAAAATGATAGATGAACTCTTGTTTTGAAGATAAAGTGACATTTCATTTTTTAGAGTAAAGTTTTTCAATTTGGGAGAATTTGCTGCTTGTTATGTATGTGGGACAGTAGAGATAGAAAACTGCATTATATTAAAAAAGACTGGCCTGCAAGAAATCTTCACCCTAGCGAGGAAAATGTCGTTGCCAAGCCTCTTGTGGACCCAAAAGACGTTCGTCTTCCATCCCTGCATATCAAGCTGGGTTTGATGAAATCTTTGCCAAAACTATGAATCAAGAAGGACGGGCCTTTAAGTACATCAAAGAGAAATTTTGGAAATTAAGTGATTCAAAAGCTAAGGAAGGCATTTTTGTCGGACCACAAATAAGAGAACTTGTAATGGATCCTGCATTTGAACAAATTTTGGAGGGGAAAGAAAAGGAAGCTTGGGAAGCCTTCAAGGGTGTTGTTCATGGATTTTTAGACAGCAAAAGAGATGACAACTACAAGCATTTGGTGATAGTGCTCCTGCAAAATTACCGTAACCTTGGATGCAACATGTCTCTTAAGATCCAATTTCTTCACTACCACCTAGACTTTTTCCCTCCTAGTTGTGGAGCTGTTAGTGATGAACATGGGGAGAGATTCCATCAGGACATTTCTGTTATGGGGAAAAGATATCAGGGCCGTCGGAATGAAGTAATGCTTGCGAATTACTGTTGGTCTTTGTTCAGGGATTCTGCGGAACTCCATCACAAGAGGCAAGTTAAAAGGCGACGAAGTCAATAGGCCACCACATGATTCTCTTCATACACGACTATCTGCGAAGTATTTTTCCAGCAATTTTGAACTCTTAGCATGTAATTACCAGTTTAAAAAATCAAATGCACTTTCATTGTTGTTAGCATGTATATAATTAGAATGTATCCTTTTCTCTCAATCCGCTAATATGTAATGCTTCCACCTTGTGAATATCATAGAAACTACAGCTAATAAATATTTTTCATTGTCATATTTGTTTTCCTCAACCCAAAATTAGTAGGAATTACCTCATGAAGTGCTCGAAACATTCAAAAATTATTTTGTTGTTGCCCAATGATTATTAGTCTCCATTACTTAGCTGGTAGTATCTATTCCACCCATACACGCATGCCCTGAGAAAAAAAAGACCCATAGTTCTCAACTGCTGCAGCCGGCAGAAGTAAAACTGAAGCCAGTATAAGAAATGTACCGCACGCGAGGAACTTCGTATCCTGCACTTTGGGAACACTTTCTCTATTCCCATTGCGTACATACATTTTTAAAAGTTCCTACCTATGCTCAGTCACTGGACTCGCTATGAGTTTCAGCTTTCTTTTTTTCTGCTCTTTGTCCAATTTTAGAACTGCAGAACTTGCGGAGAAATAGGTTCTTTTTGAATAAGTGACAGGTGAGTGAAACGAAGATTCATTTTTTCATTATGAAAGACTGAAAAAAAAACTGTGATTTGATTAACTCACACGAGTTTCTTTACTCTCGTACAAACGATTCTTACAAACTCATTCCAATATTTAATGTTAAGATGAACATTTACTGAATTACCTTATTGCCAATTTTCTTGTAGGTGTAAGGGGAATAATGGAATGCAACAGGTTTTAAGCGACAGTCTGCTGTTTCAAAGCTGGTGGCTATGATATGCCTTTTAAATTCCAATCTCTTTGCATGACCAAGAGATAAAAAGTAAACGACTTCGCACTTGAAAGAAGTACAAGTATTGAAGGGATAACATTTGACTCCGTTTGAAAAGGTATTCCTCGGACCCTTAATAATTGCATGACCGAGACTAATAATCACAATGGACAAAATAGTCACAAAGGAGTTTTGGATGAATAAGAGGGTTTTCGAGAAGTGAAAGTGACATACACACACGCGCACAGCTGTGCACAGTGAGGACAGTGAAGGCAGTCCGCGGCTTGGAGCCGATTAAGAAAGTCATCACCTCTGTCTTGGTCGAAGGCAGATGAGAAGCGATGGCAGAAGATTTATGTCGGTTCGTATGTACGTGAGGAACGAATTAAGTTTTATCGAGTAATAAGCATTCTACATACGGTAAATCTGAGTAGTGTAATATTGGTAACCCTTGGTCGGCAACCTTGAGTTTGATGTGATGATAAAAAAGAAGCAGCCATTAAATCAGTTTGAAACGGGCATTCCAGAGTCATTAGAACTATCCTTGTTCATACATATCCACGCATACCCTGAGAGGACCTCATTGCTCCTACCCTGAGCTACCATCCTTTCTTTTTGCGTCACAACAATAACCATGAAACTTTAGGTACTAAGAAAGCAGGCAAGCAGAATAAGAGACTAAGAATATGGAACGCTGAAATACAAGAATTAATAAAAGAAAAAATGTATTTACAGTACTTGAATGACAGATCAGAACAAAATAGAATGAATTATAATAAAGCAAGAGCAGAAGTTGAAAGATATACAAGTAAACTAAATAGAGAACTTTGGGACAAATACATAGCAGATCTAGAACATAACCCACATGGCCGCCAAGATAAAGTTTATAAATTTATTAGAAACCTAAATTCAATGGAAAAAGACAAAGCGAATATAAAAATCATTAAAGATGAAGAATTAGAGGAATATTATAAAAATCTCTGGAACACAAGAGATAAACAAAATTGGGAAATAGATACATTATACAGAGCAGAAGTAGACCGGTTAGAAGTAGAAGAATTAACGGAAAGTGTAGCTAAAAGTAGAAAAAGGAATGCCTGCGGAATAGATAATATTAATTTAGAATTCATTAAATATGCTCCTAAAGAATTACATGACAGATTACTGTATCTATATAAGTGTTGGGAAACAAAAGAAATACCGCAAGAATGGAACATAGCTAAAGTGATATCAATATTTAAGAAAGGGGAAAGAACAAGACCTGAAAATTATAGAGGGATTAGTTTATTGTGTGCTGCCTACAAAATAATGCCAAAATAATAATTACTCGGTTACACAAAATAACAGATGTAATCCTCCTAGAAGAACAAACTGGTTTTAGAAAAGTAAAAAGCACCATTGACAATGTTTTTACTGTTAAACAAATAATAGAAAAACGACGAGAACAAAATTTAGAGACGCACTCACTATTTATTGATTATTATAAAGCTTTTGACAAAGTATCACGAATGATACTGTGGAAAATTTTAAATAATAGAGGCATACCTTTACAACTTATTGAAGTTATAAGAAGCATGTACATTGACACAAAAATAAAAATAAGTAAAAGAGAACCAGTAATAGCTAATGGTGGCGTAAGACAAGGTTGTTCTTTATCAACCGCACTTTTTAATTTGTATGTTGACGAAATAGTAAGGATTTGGTCGAATAAAGTCAATGGAGGCATTAATGTATCAGGAGTTAAATTGAAAACTATGTTGTATGCAGATGATCAAATAATAATGGCCACAAATGAAGATGACCTGCAGTAAAACCTGTATAATCTAGATAAAATTACTACAGAATATGGAATGAAAATATCAGCAAATAAATCCAAAGCCATGGCATTTAAAGGAATTAATCCAGTAAGATCAAAAATAGTGTTAGATAACATAATAATTGAGAAGAAATCACACTTTAAGTATTTAGGATGGAATGTCTCGTACCAAGGGGAAGCTGATATAATAGAGAAAATAAATAAATTTAACTATATAACAGACACAATAAAAAGAACATTAAAAATAAAGCAAGAAAGGACTCTATATAAAAATATACAAAACAATGGCAATAAAAACGCTAATCTATGGATCAGAAACATGGACACTAACAAAAAGAAATAGCACGATAATACAGTCATCAGAAATGAAATTCATAAGAGCAATAGCTGGATATACCAAAATTAATAAAAAACGTAGTCAGGATATTAGGACAGAATTAAAATTAGAAGAAATAAACCATACTATTGAAAGAAATAGAAACCAATGGAAAGAACATGTTCAGAGGATGAATAATAACAGAATAACAAAAAAATAGCCTAAAACTATAAACCTATAGGAAGAAGAAACCAGGGAAGACCGAAGAAAAGATGGGCAGACCAATTTGGAGCCGGAACGGCCGGAACGACCAAAGCCCTGAGGTAGAAGAAGAAGAAGAAGAAGAAGAAGAAGAATAACCAGCCTATTTGTGGAACTACTGCTGGTGAGGCTACTTTACTACTTTGAACCTTCTACCTTGCCCTGAGACACATTGGATTAATTTCCTTGTCCGGCTACTGCTGTATATAAGCATACCTTTAAGGATATCAGTAACCAGCGTGATAAAATCAAGTTCTCCTTCCCTCCATGTTGGTTTATACCTAGAGCTAACTTAAACTTTACGAAAGGGTTTAAAGTAGACACGGTTATTCTCAAGCTAGCTTAAACTGTTCAGGAGCTCTAAGTGAAACTTTCCTTTTTGGTATGATTACGCCAAAGTTAAAGTTAAATCCTTTGAGGTAATGTACATAATAGTAATGATACAGACAAATACGATACGAAACATGCATGCTTACTATTTGAATTGAGAATTACTTAGAAACTCTTTAATGATAATTACAACACTCTCCTCAAAAAACTTTTTCATTACATCCGAGATAAAAGTACTCGTAGGCGATTCTTAAGGAGAAAGATGTGCAGATTTTGAAAATCGCTACAGAAAACTCCTATCACGTCAGGTTAAAAAATTATGAAGGCAGATACTCACGAGGTTTCAGATAACATATGCTACTTTTATGCCCGCCTCGGTAGCGTGCTGGTAGTGTGTCTGCCTCACGTTCAAGAGGTCCAGAGTTCGAATCTCGGTCAGGGTGAGTTACCTAGATAAAGTTTTTTTCCGGGGTTTCCAATATCCTAAAAGACGAATGTCGGGTAGTTGTAAGCTCCATGGACCCCGGACACATTCGAGCATCATTTCACCCATTTCATACACCGTCCGATATGACTTAACGTTGGAGGACGTAAATTACAAATAAAAAAATACATTTATGATTGTGATACATTGATATTGCTATAGTACTACAGAGCATGGTGAATTAGGATTAAAAATGTAAATGCATGCAATAATTTTTTAACTATATATTTAAAGGAGACATCTGCAACTCTGCTGAAAGGAGCTTGGTAACATGACTTCCTGTCATACTCCTGCCTGCTTTTGCTCACAAGAAACTCACCAATAATCTTCCATCATTACTGCGTCTTTAGGACTTGGTACCTCTTCTACATGATGGAAATATCCTGATGAAACTGTCGTTCTCGTTCATCACTAACATGACCTAAATTTTCCGGAAAAAGTCTAAATGTGAATGCAGAAAATGGATTTTCAAATACATTCTACAACTCATTTCTCTGTAGCATTTCAATAAATTTGAGACCAAAGCTTTATAGTATTTTTCCTTTGTGTCTCCGAGGAAACCACACACACTAATTCCATTTGTTATGTTTCTTTAAAACATTACGTCCTCAAAAGTGTTCGGTTTTGAGGTGCAACAAAACTTCCGTATTTCAATTTTGCGTAAGTTAACTGTAGAAATTTGTCTTGGAAATATACAAATCCATTACCGTTCTTGTTGTGCCTTAACAAAAATCTTCATCATCCCAAGTTTGGGAGAGAGAATTATCTTATCAGGTGAACCAATGATTTTCAAATTACATTACTCTCCCCTGGGATATATTCCTGCCGCTTCCCGAGCTGTTGCACCACATGTTTCTGCGCATCACTGTTGTCCAAAGAAAACAAAAAAGCAATATTTTATGAATCCCCCTTGTAATCTAAGTACCATACTAATTACTTTAAGTTCACCATATATTTTCCAACACTAAACCTCATATTTTAAATCACGTACAATCTTGGCCATACTTTAATAACTTTATTTATGCCTTACAGAATATAAAACTGGTTTAGATGGAAGTTCGTTACCATTAGGAAGCAACAGAGCCTTTAAGCTGAACTTTAGTGAATCTATAAACAATCGCCAGTCATCTGGATTATAGTGGAATATATTGGAACAGGTCAATTCTATAAATATTTGATTTGATATAAATCGATTAGTTTAACGAGTTCTCATTATTTATGTAGTTAATATTTCGCCTATCTCCTAGGTTCATTAGTACGCATAAATCATTAACAATGAAGAAGACTTCAGAGTCTATTCAATTTTCTACTCTTGTACAAACAATTATTACAAACGCTTATACCTTTGCCTTTTTCGTGTTAGTCCATATAAACTTGTCGTTCTTCTAATTCACGGCTTTGGACTTTTCGATCAGTTTGGTCTGACCATCTTTTCTTCTTTCTTTCCTGATTTCTTGTACCTTTGGATTTATAATTTATTGATATTTTAGGTATTCTGTTATTGACCATCCTTTGAACATATTTTTTACCATTAGTTTCTATTCTTGACAAATTACGAGCATTCCTTCTACTTTTAATTGCTTTCTGATATCTTGACTGCGTTTTTTGTCTTTTTTAATATGCCCAGTTATTTCTCTTACAAATTTCATCTCTGATGTCTATATTCTGGTACTATTTATTTTTGTTAATATCTATGTTTCTGATCCGCATATCAGAGTTGGTATGCCATTGATTTGTAGAATTTTATTACGGAGTGGAAAGATAGAGTCAGACTGAAAAATTCAATGCCATAGTCGGGATTTGAACCACGGATCTTCCGGTCTCTGTCCGGCTGCTCTTAACTAGCTACCATGACCAACATGCCAGAAAGACAAACTCTCCAACTGACTCGTGTTTTTTTTTTCGGTAAACCACTAGGAGTTCTCATAAACACATGAGACAACTACCTTAATGGCGACTTACTATGCTGTAAGTACTTTAAGGCCCAGGCGTTATAGTTCAACACCAAAGTACAATTAACGGAAACTGTTTTTATACACTAGCTGCATGTGGGCCAAACTGTAGAAAGGTAGAATCATACTGAAAAGTTCAATGCCATAGCCGGGATTTGAACCACAGATCTTAGTTAAGAGCAACCGGACTGAAACCGGAAGCCTTAAGCGATAGTCAAAGTCAAAGATAGTCAAAGATAGTCAAATCTTTGAGTATAGCTGATCGCTCTATGATGGCTTTGACGGGGAAAGTGAATGGCTAAACACTATTTACCAATTGCTTGCGGTTTTGATGCTGGATCTGCTTCGGGCACTTAATTATAACACAAAAGTAAAACACATGAGTAAACCTATGTGTTTATGCAAGAGAACAACAATAAAGATAACACATTACAGCGAAATACACACTGGAGTGTAGACAACGATGTGCGGTAGTTACTTTGGCAAAGCCGGGCCCCTTAATTCGAAACCTATGTAACACTAGATTCCAGGTTTCAGGACAAACTGTGGGAGTACCATTGTAAAATTCAAACAAATAAAAAGAAATATCTCTGAAATTGTTCGGTCCACAATATGTGATATATATTCTGTATTTTAATGATATGACATTTTCATGTAGTGAGATTTTGTGTATCTTTTACGGTTTACCAGTTACTAAACATTCGTTCAGAATCAAAAGGATTTCTGTAGGCATACCCAGAAAACTCAAGATACACACCTCACCTGTCATGAAAATTTTTAACTTATATTTTTAATAACATTGTTTCAGGCAATTTTAAGAAAATTAAAAAGGGGGAAAAATGTTCCATCTAAAACTAGAAGGCAAGGCAGAGGAATGTATAATGTAATCACTTTTGCTATCCGCATAATGTTTTTGCTTGTCACCCGGATATGATAAGGGCGTTAGGTATGTCTAAAATACACAACGTTGTCAATAGCTCATCCATGCAAAACTATCACTGCAGTTACTGAAACGAGCATTAGATCTGGCAGCATGGGTGACTCATATGCACACTCAGTTTGTAGTAAATAGATCTACACTAGAGCGCATAAATAGTTGAAGCCTCTCTCCCTCTTCAGGCCCTGCTTGCCTTCTTGTGGTGGATAGGCAATAAAAGTACTTTGAGATACAGGATTTTGTCAAAAATTTTTGTGTCGAATCCTTGGAAGATGCTGAGCTTAAATGCAAAGTATTTTTGTATTTGACCATCTTTACATTCTTCAGTTCACAAATATATAGTATTTCTATATATGTTTTTTTCTGGTTTTATTTCGCTATCGAATTTTTGTATGGAATGCAGTACTTCTACTTAATATATTAGTAGAGTAAATAATAAAAGTGAGACTTTCTGATATTATAATTACCTTAGAGAATACAACTGAAAATGTGTTTTGAAACTGATACGTAGCACAACTAGGGCTTATTAAATTAGCAAAAATCTATCAGCAGTACTTGTAGCACTTTAGAATGACTCTCACGCCTATCTTAAAGAGGAAGCGATTTCAATATATTTTTGAAAATATATAGTTCACATTTTACAGGAGGTTATAACAATACCAATGGAATCAAAATGTTCAGCAAATGTAATAATGAATATCAATAAGAAGTAGCCCACCTCGGTAGCGTGGTAGTAGTGTCTGCCTCACGTTCAAGAGGTCCCGATTTTGAATATCGGTCAGGGTGAGTTAGTGGATGAGGTTTTTTACGGGCCTTTCCCTTATCCTGAAAGACGAATTTCGAGTAACTCTAAGCTCTGAGAACGTAAAACTACAAAAAACGTTAATCTATGAAGCCTCCGCTTACACGAGTACTAAGGCAAAAAAGTGCAAATTCATAGTTTCAATTCTACTAATTTCCCATGTAGAATAAAGATCAGTTGATACTTTTGAAGTCATCCTCTATGCGCTAGTGTAACTAGCTAACTTCTAGTTCTCAAGCTTGCGGGCTGTGAACTTCATCGGGCGTAGAAATATACTTTGCATGTCTTCCTTTGGAAACAATGAAAGTCAGGTGGTTCCTTGTTTTAGATTAGTATTTGTAAACGAATCTTAAGCTTGATATAGTGATCTCTGAGAAAAATTTAGCATCTTTCACGACCAGTATAGAAAAGGACAACAAGAATTATAATTACCAAAACGCATCGATGAAGAACAACCGAATACAACCGCGTTTTGAGGAACAGTAACATAACCTGCATTGCTCTATATAACCAGAACAGATTTCGTTGTTTCCACTCGTTTCAACATGTTATTAGTAATTTATCATAATTTAAAAGTAAAAAGTATCTGTAATCATGCAACGGTGTTAATTGAACATGCCGAAAACCTTCAGTATACAGATATTGTTTTTCAGATATATACTTATAAGATATCTTATAAATTTATGCAGCGATATTATAAAATGATAAATTCAAATTGGAATTCTACGTAGGTTTTAGTAGTTTTACTAAATGACTTGAGTCCATATTTTAATCGTTTATAGTTCGGCGTTTAAAGTGTGAAAACTATCGGATTCCATATTGCACGAATCTATAATTTAATAAACATAATATACATTTCACTCTGATAGCACTCCACATAAGGTATCACTAGTTCCGATCAACGATAACGTAGTTACCGAGGTATTTTTAGAGGTGGCGCGTGACTTTGCTCGGATGTCAGTGAGTGACGTCATGCAAATCAATGGTGGGGGTAAGATATCTGTTTTCACCAGCAGACTGCTGATAAAGATAGTGGATCAGATGTCAGATGACTAACCTGACATCCATTTTTTCTTACAAATAAACAAGTGAACTTCACCATAAGCTACTGCGTAACATGACGTCATACGCTACGTCTAAAAGATAACCGTGTACGTGCATCTGAGTGGCGTTAATGCATCTAACTTTGATATATCATAAATTGAAGGGTATCACAACTTACCATGACGATCTTCAGCGCCAGGGTGGTCTCCTGGAAGTTGTAGCGCATCTCGAAAAGGATGAATCCTGCGTTGTCAGATTGTTCAGGGTTGTTCTCCTCTCCCACGATATCGGCTAGCGGGTTCGGCAGGAAGGACATCTACACATACACATACGAAAACAGCATTACAGCTTTGCTACATCAGTATTCCAGGCATGCATTACATTTCAATAGTTTACCATGTCCACAGAATCAGTTTGGCAGTTGAGAGCACACTGAGGCCTTATAACAACACCCTAGATCGCAAGCCTGGAGCCTGCTTGCGCAGCCCATATGGCGCACAGAAAAGGATTTAATAGTGCAATTTGTTTTGATAGTGCAGCCAGCTTACTGCCTCCCTATCAGACATTCCCTCTCTTTCTCGAATCAACAAATCATATTATGGGCAATAAAAACACGTGTTTACTTTGCTTCGATAAAAACGGTTGTAGCTGACGTACACACACACACACGCACGCACGCACACACATACTCACTCACTTTCTCTGCCTCGCTCCCTCTTTCTTTCTCTATCTAGAATGCCCCAGTGCTGAATGGAGTGGAGGGGATCAGGAACTTTTGGAACAGTTTAACAAGGAGTCAGAAAACGTTATAAAACTAGTACGAGGTGAAATTTTCCAGTAAAGAGGAAAATCACGTTCCCATATATGACACTTATCTCTTTAAGGAGAAACTGTCTCTTTTATCATATTTTAACGTAAACGGAAGCATGCTTTGATTTTGTGGTCAAACATGAAATTATGCCTAAATGAAGTCAGGAAAAATAGCATAGAATAACAAGATATACTGCAATTACTAACGGGGAAGTACTGTTTGGAACTGAGAAAGTTCTATTCTTCAAGTTTTTATAAAATATAATTTAATTAGTAAAATATTAACGTATTTAACATATTAAATTGAAATGTTAATACAAAGAATTAGGCAATTATTTAAAAGCCTTTTATTATTTCAGAAGCTTTAATCTTTATTTCATATTTCTTAATTTTTTATTACAGCATCTTGCTCCTGCTAGTGATCTCGTAAATTACTAAAAGTAACTCACATAGAAATGTTATTAGGACATGAGAAAAAATTCATTTACGATTATTATAATAGAAAATTATATTCAAACGTTTCTGTATAATAAAATATTTGCCATAATATGGGTATTTCTAGGCGTATACCCATACATATTTTGTGAGAGAACTGAACTATCTTTTTCAAATCATTTTTGCATCACATTGCAGTAATTGTGAGTACCACTGGCTAAGGTTTGAATTACTGAGTATACGTAGTCTTACAATAAGTTCTGTCGTCAATATTTCCCCTTATCCCTCTTGACTTCAGGTTCCAATTTTGCTCTTTATCTCATCTTGGAATGGTCAATGAAAGTAAATTGCGTAGCTGTCATAGCAATATGAACTGCAAGAAGGATCCAATGGCAAAGTTCAATTTGTTAAAACTGCTTGGAATATAACTCAGATTTGTTTGATAGACCATCATAAGGTTCAAACATCTTTCTAGTGTTGATTACAAAGAAAGATCGAATTGACAAGCTCTATGCGAACCCCAGATGTGATCAAGAAAGTTCGCGAATATATCAGAAGAAATCCTTTTAGAAAGTTCGTGAATGTATCAGAAGAAATCCATTTAGAAAAAAAAATATTGGAGCAGTAGCTCCAAATTTTAAGAATGAGTGTCTCCTAGACCTTGGGCTGTGGGATTATCGCCAATGCATAGGGCATTTGCTCAACACCTGTATCAAGATTAGACTGGAAAGATTACAAACTCCTTAGACGACATGCTAAAAACCAAAATAACAGAATCCATTTTTTCAACGAATTTTCCACAAATGAAAAGTTTAACTGGTAGAACGATAGAAAATCCTTGGGACCGTGGAGCCATCGGGTTACCTCCGGGTTCTTAGTGGCCATCATCCAGCATCATTGCTGGTTTGGTTGGAAGTCTCATTCCAAGGGGCTACCGAGGTTCATTTCTGTGAAAAGGGAGTAAAAACAAATGCAAATGTGTACCTAGAGGCAGTCCTGAAGAAAGTAGTGAAATCTCTTAACCAAACAGAGTTCAACACTGAATTTTCCAACAGGACAGCGCTGTGGCTCCTAAAGCTAGGAAGCGTCCGCAGGCTTAAGGACAATATCTCAGAATTCATCAGCCCCATATATTGGCCACTATCCAGTCTATTTCTGAATCCTCTGGATTATAAACTGTGGAGACCAATACCAGCTCATCAAGACACACTCTTGAAAGCCTAAAACAAATACCTGCAGCAAGCAGTGGCATATTTAGACATAAATGTCTTACATGCCATATAAAAGACTGGCCAAGGCATCATAAAAGTGGATATTTTGAATGAAATGATAGATTGAATATTCATAAGAATCTATTCTATTAAACAGTATATCATAGTTTAAAATATGTTCTAATTTAGCCCTGAAATTGTTCCTTAAACTTGTGACAGAACTTATGATAAGACTATGTAGTTCTATTAAATTATATTTTTAACAAAAAAGAAATAAACTTTAAAATAATCGATAGCTATAAATTGTGCTAAAATCGTTATTATTAGAGACAATACTCTGTCAGCGGTAAAATAAATATTCTAATAAAATTTTTGAAAAAACATATATGACCTAGAGCATTTCTTAGAAAAGCACATTACACTGATTTCTAACTCCACGAGAATTGTGCAAGAACGTCTTTGTACACAGAGATGCAAGAGAATAAAAATGAAAGTAATGCCTTTTGCTTCTATGGAGGACTTAGGTTCACAAGCGAATGGGAAGGCAGACTTCCAAAGAATCAGCAAATACTTTAAAAACAAAATATGGGCTAATGTAGTAAATAGCTGTTAATCCATTAATGCGTTAATGCATTTTTTGTCTCCTGTTTTCTATCGTGACCATAGATTTTCATAGATACACGAATTAAATAAAAAAAATAGTACTAACTCCCCATACAATTAGGTAATCGCATTTTGCTTGCTTCGAATTGTTATTCAATTTCTGCTACTGCTAATAGAATGCCTGTGAAATATGGTACAATTGAGTTACACGAGGTGCATTGGACATTCTTGCTTGTTTAGTAATAATTAAGCTATTGAAACTACCGCTTAATTAACTGAAAGACTATAAAATATAGTTATTCATAGCATCTATTTTTGGGAAATGTTAAAATCAATTACTTAGAAGCTGTTTCTGATACAATGTGAATATCAGTTAGATTATCATGTCACTTGTCGTACCCCATTATAAATTATGTGCACACGCACTTTGAAATACTGAAGCCTGTCAGACGGAACTTAAGTCTTGAATTACTGAAGGCTTCTCTAAGCAGGGGAGGGTAAAACGCTAGCCACGACTTGAAGTCTGTCTGAAAGTTTAATAAGAGTATTTTAGTTGTATGCAGGTAAATTTGCTTTATGTCAATTATTAGGATTAGGATTCCGTTACGGAGGGGATTCGGTACGTAGGCCACCATGCTGGGTCCATTGTTCCTATGCCCCCAAGTGGGGCACCCCCGGAAGGAAGGATGAGGCGAAGGAGACAGAGGGTGGCAGACCAAAGGAGTCACGACAAAGGGTAGGGTCCCTACAGTATACTTGGAAATAGACTTTCCCCTACAGGCCAGGACACGAACACGCTCCCCTACTGCGGGACGGCAACGAGCCCAGCAGCCGTGCCCCAAAGGTCCCAGGGAGGCGATCCGAGCCTCAAAGGTCGCTGGCTGGCGGACCCGAAATGGTCCCAGCAGAGGAGCGGAGACCAGCAACCGACCTACCGGAGGAGGAAGTAGTTTTCCTCAGAGCATATCATCCTGCCATGCACCGCCGAGACACATACCGACACTTCTACCCTGAAAGATACCACCAGATGGGAGATAATGTGAAATGATAATGGAGATAAAATGGAGGAAAAGGAAATTTGGAGGATGTAATTAACTTACCCAGCATTCCCTTAGCGACCCTGGAAAATCTCCGAAAAAACCCATGGGTCACGTAGGTAGGTCACGGGAATCGAACCTGCGCCTCCCGAATGCGGGCTACCTACGCAACCGTCTGAGCCATTCCGCTCGGTTATGTTAATTATAGTAGTGTATTATATCCACTGAGAAGTGTGAATCTGGTATTTAAGCAGTAATATAAAATATTTCAAAATGAAATAAAAGAGCAACTGCAAAAATTCTAGTTCATAGAGTATCCAGAGTGGGTAATTTGCATTCTGTAACTGATATTATGCGATATAATATCGGAAGGTTCAAATTTGTATACTCCTAAACAAACTTATTAGACTTAATATCCATCTCAATTATTAAGATCATGATAAGTTTTAGTTTGATCCTTCACGTATAGGGTATGGCTATTAGAAGACAGTTTAAATCACGTCTTTAGCTCTTAATATTTAGCCTTTAGGGCACTATTTATATTTTGAGCCTAATAGTTAAAACAAAGTAATTTCTTTCAAAATTTTCCCCTTTAGGATCAATATACACTTTTGCATCCATTTTAACCATTTGTCACAGTATTTATTCCAGTCTTCTTGAGACACCTCTAAAATATGGTTTTTGACGGCATCAACGGCTTCTTCTGCCAAAGAAAATCGCCCACGCAATTTATTCTTGATGTTCAAGAACAGAAAGAAGTCACTGGTTGCATAATCAAGACTGTATGGCTAATGATCCATCATTTCGTTTTTTGAGCTTTCAAATACTCTGTTGTTAGACGAGATGTGTGTGCACTCGCATTATCTTGATGAAGAACGATCCTACGTTTCTTGTTGGTTTTCCTTACTTAAACTTCCGGCAAACAAATGGTTGTGTACCATTCGGCGTTGACCATTTTATGTTCCTCTAAAGGCACTGTTGCCACATGGCCAGTTTTGCTGAAATATCAGGTGACCATCTGCTTCGAAGTGTTTCGAGTGCGGACAACTTCTGTTGGATTTGCTTCATCTTGAAACACCCATACATGTAATTCCGTAGGGGAGGGGATCCGTCCCCTTCTGCTGCCGAGGTGCGAGCGCTGCGGACCCTTAGCACTCGTAGTACCTCTGACGTTACTAGAGGAACCTCGGGCCGAACTGCCGAGCCCCTCCCGTTGGGGAGTTGTTCGGATTGGGTTGGACTCGAGGGGGCAGTGTGTTCCCGACATCCACGGGGAATTGGGTACCTCCGGCCAGGCTACGGCCGCCCGAAGGGGTTAGAGGGTTGCCTAATAAGTCCCGGGTACTAGTCTGCAGAGCTAGTAGAAGATGTGATAGATCACCAGGCGGCCCCACCGAGGTTTTCGGTAGTCTTCCCTGCGGGGTTGAGGCGCGTAAGTGGCGTATCCACTTCCACCCATTTTGACGCAGTAGTCGTTGGGGGGGGGGGCTTTTTACACTCAAGGTATTGCCGCATGGAAAGAACCCTGGCGTTTTTCATCGCTCCAAGGTACAAGGAGACCCGTGTCCTTGGTCCTACGGGTCCAGGACTAATGGGACTAGAACCTCTGGAGTTAAATAAACCCATACATGTAAGTGCGTGGTCTACCCGAGAATCAGAGGACTTCGGCCTTTACCACCAAGGAGATGATGGAGGACTCCTGGGCTCTTTCCATAGGCCAGTACCTGGAGTCTAAAAATCCCCCACATTGAGAACGCCAAGACGGGATGGAAGTGCATACGTCACTTACGCGCGTCAACCCCGCAGGGAAGACTACCGAAAACGTGGTGCTCTAGCACACCTTCTACTAGCTCTGCAGGTAGTACCCGGGACTTTTTAGGCAACCGTCTACCCCTTCCGGGCGGCCGCTTCCTGGCCGGAGTTACCCGATCTCCCGCGCCTGTCGGGAACACACTGCACCCTCGAGTCCAACCCAATTCGAACAACTCCAATTCGAGAGGGGCTCGGGTGTTCGGCCCGAGGTTCCTCTGGTAACGTCACAGGTACCACGAATGCTTACAGTCCGCAGCAGCTGAAGGGAACGGTTCCCCTCCCCTACGGGATGAAACACCCACACAGTCGATTGCAGTTTACTTTCCAGCTCTACGCATAGATCCATCATTGGTTATCTGTTACAATCTTATGTCTTTTGAGACACTGCCATTTTACTTCTTAGGCATTTTATACATCAATCGACACGAGCGTCGTTTTGAGATTATGTCAAATTATGTGTGAACTAAAGAGAATAACCCTTTTCATGGGTAAATATACATGCAATATTTTGTATATGCTGGTGGAAATAATGCCTAGGGTTGTCGCATGACGACCTTGCATTATTAGTTTTTGCACAACATCAATGTTTTCTGGCACAACAACTTATTCTGGACGACCTTTATGAAGTTCATCATTGAGCAAATGGTGGCCACGATTAAATTTCGTTATACCAGTGTTTCACAGTGGCAAAGGACAGAGCTTCTTCGCCAAATGTGGAAGTAAGTGATCGATGCACTCTTGTCTGATATTCCACGTCGAAAGTCTGAATAAATCATTGCATGAACATTTTTCATGAGTTAATTCCATGTTTTGCTGAAACACAATTTTCAAGTTAATGTAAATAAAACCAATGACGCTTTACTGACAAAATGTCTAAAGTAGATTATGGTCAACTATGTCAAACTTTCCATTGGGAACGTCAGATGGCACCTACAGCATTCAGGGTTGCCAAGGCTTAAAATATAAGTAGTCCCTCTTGCATTTAAGAAAAAAGGAGCAATATATACTTTTACAAGCTCCGAAGTTAAATTTTTCTCTCTAATTTTACATTGCAGAATGTGCCAGAGATGCTTTTTAAACACGAGCGAACATACTTCAATAAAGAAATATTTTACTCAAACCCCATGTGACTTTGATTTGCGTTTGGAAGAGAGCTAAGAAATAAGGTATTCATATATAAATCAACAGTAGTTACACAAAATTTACTTTTGCCTCTCTTTTTCCTTAAATCAACAGAATCAGCCTTTGCAGATTCTCTGGAGGCATTTGGGGCTTCTTAAATAGAACCAGGCTGCGTTTTCATACCAGCGTTGTTCAGCAGTTTTAGCAAAGATGTTAAATACTTTGCTGCAGATTTAGGAAGGTTTAGGGCCTTTAATTACGAGCAGTCACGTATTTTTTCCTTTGTGCTAACCTTAATTACGAAGTGGTATTTGAGACTATACAGTTTGTAAAAAATAAAGGAATCTGACTTATTGTAAATACAGCTTTTTTCAAACTATTGCATATCTTGTATGTTAAGTTTCTAAGTTCTTAATAACACTGATAATATTTAAAATTCGGAGGAACTAGAAATAAAAAAAAATAATAATAGACTGCAATGAAAGCTGTTAAGGATAGCTGATTCACAAGAATACATTTTCTCTGAAAATTAGTTGAGTGTAATATCCAGTATATGGTATATCAACTTGTAGGTGTATCAATCATTGTTGTGGACAGTGAAACATATTTAACATAATATGCTTTAATTTAACTGTTACAAATTACAGCTGTTCACTATCTTCAATTATTTGCAAAATCCTCAAAACCAGTTTGTGTTATTTCATATTCCGTACTATCACGAAAGTGTACATAATACAGAGTAAATTAATTATTTACCTAACGATATATTACATAATATATTATATATGTTTTCCATATGAATAATTGTGTTTGTTATTCTTTAGAAATCAAGTGTAATTGACATAGGAATTTTTCTTATACTCATTATTCATTACTCTATAATCACCTAGAATATAGAGTTGAATATGTTATGGGTGTGAAAGAACTTGCACATTTAAATTAGCTCCAAATATGTTAGCACGAGACATAGCTGCTATTTAAAATGCTTTACTGAGGGCTTTCAAACACAAGGAGACTGTCATATATGTCCTTGGTCTGGAAAATAGGATAAAAAGTAGAATTTTTAAATATTTAAGACATAGCTTGTCACTAAATTAGATACATTATTTTCAGCTTGTCTGCCTTATGATAGGCAGCTTATTTATTAACGCGAATTAAGCCATATCTTGCGCATTTGATTACTTATACAATGTTTATTTTTGGAATATATACTAAAGTATTGCAGAATTACTTTAAGGGACTACAGAGAGGTGTTGGGGAACAATTAGGGATGGGACACTTATGATCACGGAGTGCACAGTAAGCAAACATTCATTTGAGCCAATATGCCACTAATAACACCTAAACGGTAGATGCTGTACTGCTAACTCGGGTTTAAAGTAGGGAATTCCCAAACCATCTACATGATTCCAAGTTCAAGACCACCGAATATTTATCTGTTTTAATTACTTTCATTTTCCTTCTTCCAAATGTTGATTGTGAAGGATAAGGAATACTACATTATTAATTTGTTATTAACGCTGTTGTTAACAAAATTCAAGCAAATTAAACGAGTGAATTTTGAACAGAATGCACAAATAAGATACTGTAATGTTCTTAACGTACACATGATATTTAATAAGAACTATTTATGTAATGGACTTTAAAATTAATAAGAATCATGCACTATCGTGCTTACGAATTTAAAGAATGCTCTGTTAGTTCTGGAAAAGAAGTAAACTAGTGCACAAGGCAAATCACAGGCACATTTTCACATTTCTGCTTAAGCTGTATTTGTTGACACCCAGAACCCATATAGAAATATTTCTTATTCAGTATATCGAAACAATCATCAGTGAGCATTCCCTTTCCTCAACCTTGATTTTCTGAAACATTTTTCTTTTCCAGTAAATCACAAGATACATACCTTTATAGAAAGTCAAATATATCCATGAAAGCAGCTGTGCTGACTCACATATCGTTCACAATAAGGGCATAGTACTGTGTATGATTACATATATAAAATAACTTATTTTCCTCTTGTGATTATCATGTGAAATTCATGCATACGCGAATGGAAATATTACTTACTTTCTGAATAATAGAAAATAAGAACATTTAAGCTTTAATATACGAGGGGCTGTTCAATACCGAATGATCACATAATTTTGATGGTATTTCTCAAAATAGTCTCCCTTGAATGCGATGCACTTGTCCCAGGGTTTCTGCCAGTCTTCAAAGACATGCTGGAAACAATTTTTGAGATATCCTTCAAAATTACCTCCGCAGCCTTCACCACTGCTTCTGATGACGGATAATGCCTCCCACGAAGGCGTTTCTTCAAGTTAGGGAATAGAAAAAGTCACCTGGAGCTAAATCCGGAATACAGGTAGTGTGAGGGATGCACTTCGCGTTGATTTTTGCAAGATATTCAGCAACAACATTGGCAATATGCATCCACGCATTATCGTGGTGCAGCATCCAGCCTGCTTAACGGAAATGTGTCCTTTTTGCCTGATATGGATTTGCAATGTTTTCAGGACATCCCTGAAGTATTGTCCAGTTACTGATGTGTGTGTAAGTACAACACGCTGATAAACCATTCCATGAATATCAAAGAATGAGATTACCTAACTTCCCCAGCAGAAGCAGCCACCTTTTCTTTTTGGGGGTTGGTGATGAAGGAGATTTCCACACTGAGTTTTGCTGTTTGCTTCTTAGGTTCAAAATGATGTAGGCAAGTTTCATCAGCAGTGATTACGTTTGAAAGAAACCCCTGGATCTTCGTCTAACATCAACTTTAACTATACGCGAATGTCCTTTTGCTCGGGAATCAACAGTCTTGGAACTCATCGCGCACAAACACGTATCATGTTTAATGTTTCTTTCACCAACGTGTGGGTGTCACCTAATGAAATGTTCAGTATTTCATAAAGTGCTCTTAAGGTAATTCGTCGATCCTCTCTCACAATGGCAGCAGCAGTGTTGATGTTTTCCTTCTTAAGAGCAGTAACTGGAGCACCGGGTCCACCTTCCTTTGAAATTGATTGTCTCCCCTCTTTAAACATTTTAAACAACCTTCGAGCTATGCTGTAGGGAAGAACGGACTCTCCATAGGCCCCCTGTAACATTGTATAGGCCTCAATTGAAGATTTGTTGAGACGAACGCAGAATTTCAAAGCCGCATATTGTTTCTCGTAGCGGTAGGCGATACTGAACGTGTCTGAACTTGACTGGTTCTCACAGGCGGGAACCAGGAGTACCAACAATGAAACTACTATGGCGTGTTTGTTTCACATTAAGCTAACAGAATGTAATAAACTTGACAAATTATGGCCGTAAAAATTATGATCATTCGTTATTAAACAGCCCTCATAATAAAACTCTCTCTTCGCTTAATTTTATCATGCAGTCTTTAAACCACAGCTAAATTTTTAAACCTTACATTCAATATTTAAACCAAGCTCAGGAATACGTGCATTATTGTTGTTCTCACAATGTGGCTGTAATCCTTAGATGTCTCTTTTTTGAAGGTCACTATAGCTATATTCAGCACTATTTAGTTAAATATAGAAGTTAATGATACAAATGTAGTACAAAAGAACTGATAATAAATATTTAATTATATGAATACAAGAAATAATGAGGGAGCAGCAATTTTATTGTCTAATAAAAGTTGGGGTGTAAATTTGCGAAAATGAACTCTTGAATGTCTTATATGTAAGTGGATCCAAAAATTATAAAAGAATAGATAGTAATGGTAAAATATTTTGATTTATTGTTTTGTGATCCTGTATATGTCATGTACAGAGGGAAAATATTATTTAAATATTAAGGAATAATTGCTCAGAAATTGATTACTCTATCCATTCTCCGTTAACGGATATATGAATAATGTGGTACATATTTGTTCATACTTAATCGAGAAGTAAATTTGTGAACCAGAAGGAAATATTAACGTAGTTATTAACACTTCGAGTGGAGGAAACTAGTAAAATAAACTTTTTCTTGCATTTAGCTTCGGAAACAGCTCGAAGCCCTCTCTACAAACTAAAAGACTGCAACAAGACTCCTTACATTTTACCACGTAATCCTACGCATTTATTGAAAATGAATCCTTTAGTCATTCTTCAGGCCAGATAAATATATATGTAAACAACAACGAGGAACTGGGAAGTTTAATGTTCATCTTAGGAGATTAGGGTTAGGATTTCACTACGGAGGGATTCGGTTAGTAGGCCAACATGCTAGGTCCTTTGTGCCTATGTCCCCAAGTGGAGCAACCTTCGGGAGTTAGGATGAGGTGAGAGGAGACAGAGGGCGGCCATTCTAAGGAGCCAGGCCGTTCCAAGTGCAGAGGGAAGGTTCCCCTACAGTTTACTTAGAGACTTCCCCCGGCATACCAGGATAACGGTCACGCTCCCCTACTGCGGGACGGCAACGAGCCCAGCAAGCGAGCCCCAAAAGTCCTTGGCTGGTGGTCCCGAAATGGTCCCAGCAGAGCCGGATACCGGCAACCGACCTACCGGAGGAAAAAGTAGTTTACCCCAGAGCACATCGTCCTGACATGCACCAGTGAGAATCCCGCCGACACTTCAACCCTTAAAGAGACCATCAGATGAGAGATGAAGTGAAATGATAATGGAGATGAACTGGAGGGACAGGAAATTCGGGGTATGTAATTAACTTACCCAGCATTTGTCTAGCGACCCGGGAAAACCTCCAAAAAACCTATGGGTCAGGTAGGTTGGCCACGGGAATCGAACCCGGCCTCCCGAATGTGGCGGGCTACCGACCATCTAAGGAGAGAAGGTAGATTGAAAGGGATAAGTTGGGTGGCTGTGTATTCAATCCTCGGATTGGAGGGAACGGAAGCATATTACAAATCCGGGAAGATCATAGAAAATTGACGTTCTTATTTATGGTTATAGTATTGGGAATTGGAAAACGATAAGGACAAATAAATAAACAAAATTATTTGTGTACCCCACATAGTGGAGAAATGTTGTGGAATAATGAAAAATAAGATCTCTTATCTGTTCTCCGATTAGAGGAGACTGTAAGGTGAGGAAGAATTAGGGGAAAAACTGTTTGTTCACGCCTTGATTTGGATAAAAGTCACAGAAATTGAGGAAGAGAGGGAAAATTAAGCTTCCCCTTAACCGTAGACTGTAGAAAAGTCATATATAGCAAGGAAGATACACAGCTGCTATTTATCCTCAGCATGCAAAGGAGGGAAAAAGAAGATCAAGGAAAATTAAAGCTCATATCTATCCTGGAAGTGAAAGAAACTTTAAAGTTATATGAAAAAGTAAAGGAAATTTTGTATGGTATTTATATTTTCGTGCAAAAAAAAAAAAAAAAAAAAAAAAAAAAAAGCAGGTGAAAGGGAACTGTTGAGCGTGATATCAAACTTCCAAGCATAGATTGTAATACAATAGCTTGGAATGTCGCGGATTACATCACATACAGCAATTGTTCTCACAAGTTGTCCGTCTTCTGAATTTACTGGGGAATCGTGTACAAAAATTTTAGTGTGACTCCATAATAAATGATCTGAAACAGATCAGGAGAACGTGGCGGCCAAGCAACATGACCACCACAACCGTTCCGGGATGCGGTATTTACGTCGATGACAAAGTGGGCGGGAGCTCTGTCATGCTGAACTACGTACGACTTTCTCAATTACCGGAGTGCGATGTGTCCGACTTACACCAAATTTTGGTCCACTTAAAATTTAAGGGGTAATGTCATTCTAGTGAGCTTCACATTCGAGCATGCAGTGTGCGAATTAACCTGAGTAGCTCAGTCGGTCAACTGCTGGCCTACGGTCCCAAGACCTCGGGTTCAGACCCGGCTTTAATCGATTGTTTTTAAGTATACTTAAACGCCCCATGTACCGCACGAAATTGCGGCACACCGACGACGCTGTCATGGCAACCGTTGGCGTCGTTAACAATACACATGTATTTTTTTCTGTGGTGTTTCTATGTAATGGAGTTAAACAATATAATAAACACTCTTCAGAAATTACTGTATTCGATTAATGCTTAATTTTTTTTTCTTGTGGATCCCTGCTATTCGCGTCTGTATGGACGTCTCAGTTTACAAACAAGTTATTTTACAGAGGGAATCAAACACAGCAATATTTCATTAAATTGAAGTATGTTATTCAGTCAATTTTCTGTGAAAGTAGTAACAAGCACTTTCATTGTTATATTTCAATTTCCGCAAATGCGTAGGAGTGCTATCTCTTAATTCATTAGCGTTTCTAAAAAGAAAAAATGATGAAACTTTCTTGTAGCTGTTAGCTGTTTCCAGAAAAATACGCATTCCTGCAGTACATATAGCTTAATCGGAAATGTGCAGTAGTTACTTCTTTTCCAGGACTAACGAGAGCATGCTTTGGAATTCCTAGGAATAACAGTTTAGTAGTTCCAGGACATGGTAGGTAATGACTTTTTTGAAGTCATCTGCATAAAGAATTCCTTACATATGTGCATGTTTAGAATGATACAGTATATTATGATGTACATTTATGGTTAAAATTAATTCATTTAAACTGCTTGAATGTAGTTATCAGTAGTGATAATAGCAAATGGAGCACTGAGTACTCCATCCTTTACAATCAACAATTTGAGGTAGTGAAATGTTAATCGTTGTCAAGGATATTTAGTTTTCTTTTAATAAACAAATGAATTCAGAATACCTAAATTAAGAAATCATTTTATATTCTTAATTTTAGAAAGACGGTGTCTTCCCTTATTATAAAAGATGAATGTCGGATAGATTTAAACCCTATGCTTTAAACCCTGGCTCATTTCAGAATCATTTTACCAATTTCATTCTTCGTCCGATTGTCTTAGCTTTGGAGGACGTTAATTAAAAGGAAGGCGCTGAAAATGCTTGCATATATCACTGACGTGGCTTCAGTAGCGCACTGGTTGATATGCATTTGTTACTGCACAATATTATCCATCAGGAAACATAAGTATCCTGTTTCCAATACATTTCATCAATACCACTCTGTAATCCCTTAAAGTTAATTGTTTGAATTCTGAAGCACCCTGATTGTTAAGAAGTGCGTATACTTTAAAGTATAAAATCTAAATTTATTTATATTTGTGCTCATTTAAAATTCATTTTCCCCAATGCAAATAAAATGTATTGACCTAAAATCCAGCGAGAATGAAAAGGAGCTATAAAGTTATATTTTGGAATATTTTAGCAACTTTTAACATTTTCTCCTAGTTGCATACAATTCACCTCAGCTTCCCTCTGTATATTAACCTCACTTATGGAACGAACGATCTCTATTTCAGCATCCCTAGAAGTTCGTTAACTTATTCCAGACTCCTCTAAATCGCTTGATCCTCTGCTGTTCATTATTACCATCTCATCATCGCTATGTTCACTTTGTATCTAAGGGATTTAATACCAGTTTAAAATTCACAGACTTCTAATAGCTTTGCCTATTACCAATCGAGTATTGGTAGCAAGCGGTAATATCGGCGTATATCGTTTATTTGCTCAATTTCACTGGTTTTAACTTTTAAATCCATTGTCTATGTAACGAGTATTCATTTACCTTTGATTAAGTATAGAGATCGATTTGGAAATCATGATTTTATGTTGCTGTTGGACATCTGTGTTTTTAAAATGTGAAATTATTTTATCGATTTTCTTGAAGAAACAGAAAACGTGTATGATGGGGGAATAATAGCGTACTAAGCCCTTACAGACTGTTTAAACTGATCTTCACTGATAACTACACTCAGGAAGCACCATTTAAACATGAAGTTATATAATGTTATTGTCATGAAACTTCCGTTATCCCTTATTTCCCTTATGTTACGTCTATCATACGAGGGTGAGTCAATGAGGACCTTAAATTTGTAATAACAAATCGAAATTTCGCGCCGTTATCCTGTAGGTTGGTAAGCGTGCTACAAACATCGTACAGAATGGCCTGTAGGTGGCAGCATAGTGCAGATGCACACATACCGTCACAGTATCAGTATAAATATGGCCACCCCACTTGCGACTTGCACCAGGGAAGAACAGCATTCTGTTATTCAGTTTTTGTATAGTGAAGGTGTGAAACCTATTGAAATTTATCGACGAATGAAGGTTCACTACGGTGATGCACGTTTATTGCAGCAGCAAGTCTACGAATGCAGTAGTAAGTTTGCAAATGGTGTGACTTCAGTGGAAGATGGTCCATTTCCAGGTCAGGCACAACGAGTTCTGATTCCACAGAACATTGCAGCAGTTGAAGCCACAGTGAAGGAAAACCGCCTAGTGACACTGAATGACATTGCAGCATGTTTACCAAAGATTTTTTTCTAAAGGCATTTATGCACTTTGTAAGCGCTGGAGGTCTTGCATTGAGCGTGGGGGAGATTATGTTGAAAAGTGATACAGCTTTGTACCACTTCTGCACATAAAATAATATTTAAAACTATTTAAGGTTTTCAATTGACTCCTCGTAAAAAATACTTGCATTTTGATATCTCATCTAAAAATCCCTTTGCTTGAGGCTTGTGATCTAGGTGGTCAAATCAGTTGTACCTTCTCAACACCTACTTAAAATGTACAAAAAAGCCACCTGTACTTTATAAATAATATTCTTAAACTATAGCTTGTGGCATTCCTAACGATGAACAAATATAGTGACTTTACAACTTAAGGTGACCCAACGCGGGCTCTTTCCATTGCACGAGAGCACCGAGAGTCGTGGGGAAACAGTGTAGGCAGAGGCGGACTAAAATCCTTATCTTACAAATAGGCAGCAAATCTCCTTTTGTTTTATAGAAAAAGTGGCTCATATTGCTTTCATAACACTTATCGCACACCATACTCCAATTTTTTGTTATATTGAGGCACCTCATGTGATTTTTAATAAAATTAGAGCTTCGGTTCAACTTTAGGCGTTCTAAATTGATCTTATTAAAACATCTGTGCCAGTTTGAAATTAAAACCACGGAAATGGCAAGAAAATTAATTCAACAAATTAAAGCAGACGCAGTGAATATTGGGTCTTACGTGAAACACCTCATTAACACCTGAAAATTGGAGTACGGTAAGTACTAACAAAATAACAGGGCCCATTTTGTATAAATGCGATTTTCAGCTTGTAGAAAGTGTTAAAATCATTATGCTTCAACTGCCATTCCTGGCTACACAAGGATTCTCCACATTGAAACATTTACCAACAACAAAGTGTGAAATAACACGTGAATTCAGCATGCGCTCTTTGGAAGAATATTTAGTAACGAACACAAATATATTTTGCGTACAGGAGCGCACAATATAAACATATCTTTAGCACACCAAAGCAGATTGTGATACATTGCTGCCAGATTTACAACAGTTACACTGTGATACATTGCAAGCAACAGAGAAACACTCACTTCCTTATGCTAACATACATCTACAACAACTTCACATTAAGTTACTAACTTCATCAACACTCCAGGAGAGTGTTTGCCTAAGCTACTTATAAGGATACTCTGTGCTAACGCTCCGACCTGCATGAATTTTTATGAAAGTTAATGTGTTCAACCTAAAGTTGAGGAATAGTTCTGTTGGAACGGGGAGGGAAAACATTTAGCTTAGATAATTAATAGTTCTGCACTACAGACCCGTCGATCTGGAAATTCCATACACAAGGCAATCTGATTTTACCCGGTTTGCTATTTGTAAATTATTTAAACAGGAACTAATAAGTATTTAGTAACATTGACTGAGAGAAGTTATGCTACACGCATGAAGTAATGAAAACAAAACGTTCATGCCTCGAATAGCCCATTCTGGGAACTACAGAATAACGGTGGTTCTAACGCACCACAAACGAGGGTCCTAATCTCTAAGATCACTTTCTTCTTGAGAACAGCTAGGTACATTGGAAGCCACACCACAAGTACAAAGTGCTAATGCCATTGCATCAAACTACGTTCACAAACGGAAATTAGCTACATATACAGACTTGCTTGGTGAAAAACACTAAATATTAATTCATTTCATTTATTAAGAAGGAAAGTGCTTCTCGAAGTTTAAGCTCTTATTCAAATAGTGAGAGTTATATTTTCTGATTACTTTGTGAAGTAGAGATTCTCAAAGGATTTTTAATGATAAATAATAATTAAATAGAAACTTATAAGCCACACGAATGCTGCATAATATAAAGAAGACAACTTATGGATAATTACAATGTGATCAATTGTATTTGCTACCCTGCTAGTGTTAAGGAATCAAAATGAATAACCAAGTATTAATGCTTAAGACATTGAAAAGGCTACAAGGGTAAAAAGGAATTTTCGTAAGAATAATTTAGCAGAGCTGATAGGTCCTCGATGGACTGTAGGTTTGGAATTTTAGTCGTAGTTTGTTTATTAGAACCTTAATAACAATCAGCTCAAGTCCACAATGTCGTGGTTGATATACTGATGTAATTTAGGGACTGGGTTACACTTTGGACTCGAGTTTGAATGTATAAAGTTTTTCCCTGAGGTTTTCCATTATACTGAAGATATACCTACTAGTTATGTCGCAATTAACGTTAAACAATATAAAGGCACAATGTAAAGTGCTATGAATATGAACTTTCATCGCTTAAAATGATTTTATATCTTAAAATATTCATTAATATTGTCACCGATGACATAGTCGTGCTGCCGCAATATGCCAGAACCGGATGCGTGGGCAGGAGAGCTGGACACTTGCCAAGAGAAAGAAAGAAAAAAAGGAGAAAGGTTCCACACGAATCAAAAAGCAAAACAAAACATGGCTACGGCAGACGGTAAAAACACACGGCCACAAAAAATCGACACTGGGGTATCCAAGAGAGAGAGAGAGAGAGAGAGAGAGAGAGAGAGAGAGAGAGAGAGAGAGAGAGAGAGAGAGAGAGAGAGAGAGAGAGAGAGAGAGAGAGAGAGAGAGAGAGAGAGAGAGAGAGAGAGAGAGAGAGAGAGGGGGGGGTCTAGGGAATTTTCGGATCTGAAAATTCTCTTTCTTTCTCTTGGCAAGCGTCCAGTTCTGCCCACGCGCCAGGTTCCGGCTTATCACGGCA
Organism: Mantis religiosa; assembly: GCA_030765055.1. Taxonomy (NCBI): domain Eukaryota; kingdom Metazoa; phylum Arthropoda; class Insecta; order Mantodea; family Mantidae; genus Mantis; species Mantis religiosa. The sequence continues at coordinate 72,422,785 of CM060955.1, read as the reverse complement.
GCACAACAATGCCATCGGTGACAATATGTATCGAATTGGTTATATATTAGATATAATCGTTGCACTTTTCCAGTGTAGGAAAGAATGGGTTTCGTATGCTTCGTTACAATTTCCAAGCATATGGTTTCCTAATTTTACTTTATACTATTGGAATGACCAAAAGCTATTATTTCAGCATACAGGGTATATATAAATTAATATCGAGGTTTTAACTCTTCAGAATCTTTATTATATTAAACTTGCAGCTATAAATGATATGTCAAATGAAAAAGCAACTCAAACAGTTTTGTTTGTTGGCACCAGTGCGCATGAGCGTGCAATGTTTCTGCCGCAATCCACTAGACAGCGGTAGTAGCAAAGATGGCGACTAGTAAACAGAAAGTGTTTTGTGTTCTTCAGTTTGCAAAGACCGAATCTGTAGTAACTGGGCAACGTGCATTCCGCATTAAGTTCGGTTGTGATCCTCCTAGTGATAATAACATTCGCAGATGGTAACATCAGTTTGAAGATACGGGCTGCCCTTGTAAAGAGATGAGCACGGGACGACCAAGAGTAAGTGAAGAGACTGTTGAGCGAGTGAGAGAGTTGTTCACTCGTAGCCCAAAGAAATCAGTCCGGAAGGCTAGTCGTCAATTACAAGTTCCTGTGTTGACTGTTTGGAAAGTTGTAAGAAAACGCTTACGGCTATGTCCTTACCGTTTACAGTTATTACAGGCTCTAAAGCCGGCAGACAACAGATTACGTGCCAACTTTACAAACGACATGATGTTTCATGACAATGATGATTATGGATCGTGTTGTCTTCAATGATGAATCGACCTTTCACCTTAGTGGACATGTTAACACGCATAATGTGCGCATCTGGGGCTCAGAAAATCCACAGGAGATAGTACAAATGCAACGAAATTCCACTAACGGAAATGATTTTTGTGCCGTATCCCAGCGAAAAGTTTATGGGCCTTTCATTTTTGGTGAACCTACTTTTTTTTTTAATTTTACGTCCTCCAACGTTAAGTCATATCGGATGGTGAATGAAATGGGTGAAATGATGCTCAAATGTATGCAGGGTCCATGGAGCTTAGAGCTACCCGACATTCGTCTGTATGGGTAAGGGAAAACCCTGGAAAAAGCCTTATCCAGGTAACTCACCCTGACCGAGATTCAAACTCGGTACCTCTTGAACGTGAGACAGACATTCTACCATCTACGCTACCGAGGCGGGCAGAACCTACTGTAACTGGTACTTCTTACCTTGATACACTAGAGCAATGGCTCTTCCCTCAGTTGGAAGAAAATGAGCCAGAGATCTTCATTTTCGAGCAAGATGGTATGCCACCTGATAGCATAACTAAGTACGCGATTGGTAGAACGTCACTGTACCCCAGCGCTGGATAGGCCGCAAGGGCCCCAATAATGGGGCTTGCTATGCATGGCCTCCACGTTCTCCTGACCTAACGCCGTGCGATTTTTACCTTTGGGCCTTCCTTAAGGATCGTGTGTACGTGCCCCGCTTCCAGCTGACCTCCCTGAACTAAGAAACTGGATTGAAGCAGCTGTTGCTACAATTACTGAATACACACTTATCAACGCTTGGGAAGAACTCGGCTATAGACTTGATGTGTGCCGTGTGACAAAAGGTAGTCACATTGAACATTTATAAGGTTCTTGGTAAAACTATTTGAGTTGCTTTTTCATTTGACACATAATTTTTACTAAGTTAAATGTAATATATACTATAAAGAGTTAAAACCCCGATATTCATTTATATACACCCTGTATAATAACATCAATTAAATTGAAACTAAAATGTCAAACTCTGAGAAAAGACTTCCTGGAAGAAAAACTCTGTGCCTGTATTCTAAACCAACGCGTTATAGCAACAATTTATCAGTAACTTTATATATTGAAATTTGAATGTAAATCTTTCGGGAAAATTTCAGCATTTAAGAATATTACTTTAAGACTAACAGAATGATTAATAATTAAAATCCTGTGATGGAGACCATATATAATTTGATCATTACTTAAGAGCATTAACGAAATCCAAACCTTAATTTCGAATCCAGATAGTAGTTAATTAAAGTCATACACCAACATACAGAGAAGCCATTTTTGTAATTCATATTGTCATTTTTGAATTTGTTCAGAAATGTTATGTAAATAGAATGAAGGTAATTAGACATTACAAAGCAAACTAAAGATATAATATAAATGCTTAAATAATAATATTAAACAAAGCTTTAAGTAGCAAAAATAATATAATTTACTTTTTGTTTCTTATAATATAGTGTTTCTCTCTCGTTCCTACCAACTGAATAATAATTTTTTACCTTTTGAGAATCACTACTCTGAAGAAGTAGGTATAGCTAACAGAGCAAGCGCGGGAAACAAAGACAAAGACAGTCTTCTGTACCAAGGGGTCCAACTAGGACAACACCAACCTTGCTGATGGACCTACCAGGTTACTGTAAGGCCACGTTTCGGGGTGATTCAGTCCAGGCTCCCTATAGCCTCTCGGACCTGGAATCTGCAAGAAGAAAAAAAGTACAGGCCCCAAAAAAGGTGTCAAACGTTGGGAAAGGTTCCACACGAATCAAAAAGCAAAATAAAAACATGGCTACGGGAGACGGTAAAAACACACGGCCACAAAAATCAACACAGGGGTATCCAAGACATGTACGTCATGCTTTAACATGAAGGAGCAGTCTACGCCATTAACACATTAGCAATAACATTTACGTTTAACTCACTTACTGGCTGCTTCCATCGTTGTACAGCTTCATCTACATCTGCAAAACCGGCCTTTAATGACAAAATAATTTCAGTTGTTAAACTATAATGCTCTTATAATCTGGAACGTCATGGTAATAACGTTAGGAATAGACTGTCACGTTTTAATAACATTCGTGTTTGGCGGGAAATGGAATATGCTTAAATGTAAGTGTGGCTTATTTAACATTTCTGAAAATTCACACAACAACCTGTTGCTTGTCAGTAATCGTTTGAGAAATTTATTGCATCTCTATTTTGAATTGTCTCATTTTGCATGTCATTGTCATGACATTTATATATAGCTTATATACAGGAAAGTAAGTAATCCGCGAATAGGACCTGGGCCTGCCAATATTTGCAATTTATCATAGCCCGCTGCATTATAATTTAGATATTTACAGGGTGAGTAAAAATACTGACAACGCTTAGTATGTTGCGCAGGGCAGCACTGATCATTTTTGAAGGACTCCATGTCCGCAAAAGCACCGTTTATATGCTGTAGAACGTCAAAGTTAGAAAACTGGCGTCCTAAGTGCATGTTTGAGCTGACGAAAATCCATGTTTGAGTGCAGATCTTTGAAGGCACCAACTCACGTTTAGTATCCACCTATGAGCTGGAATAATTGTTGGCCATATAAATTGTTCGTGTCCACTTCCAAACAGACCAATATATCTCACATTTCTTAGAGATATTTTGCCTACATATTTGGAAGATGTCCCGATAGATATTTGGCAGGTAATGTGGATGCAACTCAATGGAGCTTCAGCACTCTTTGAGAAATATGTCCGGAATCATCTTAATGTTACATACCCCAATCAATGGATTGGTAGATGGGGACCAGTTTCATGGCCAGCACGATCACTAGATCTGACACCACTGGACTATTTTCTGTGATATAGTATGAAAACCATGGCGTGTGCTACCCGCCTCGGTAGCGCAGATGGTAGCGTGTCTGCCTCACGTTCAAGAGGTCCAGAGTTCGAATCCCGGTCAGGGTGAGTTAACTGGATACGGCTTTTTCTGGGGTTTTCCCTTATTCTTAAAGACGAATGTCGAATACCTCCAAGCTCCGAGGACCCTGGACACATTTGTGCATCATTTCACCCCTTTCATTCACCGTCCGATATGACAACGTTGGAGGACGTAAAATAACAACAAAAAAGGTGTACGCTACTCCTGTAACGTCAGAGGAGGACCTCATTGTGGAGTACATGGAGCGATTGCCATTCTTTCAGGTCAATCATACTTATTGGAGCATGTACGTGAAGCTCAGTGCTGCCGATGTAGGCTCTGCTTTGACGTAGGAGGTACCCAGTTTGAAACCCGTTTGTAATGTACATGCTTAGGTTTTCACGGCCAGCGTTAATCCAATAGAATGTATTTGCCGGTCTTGTGGGTCGTGGTCCAGAGGATGAAAATTCTCCTGAAGTTTAGCTCATACCTCCGTTCATATCTAGCTAGGTACTTGCTCGTCATAGATATGAGCGAAACGTCAGGAGAATTTTCATCCTCTGGACCACGGCCCACAAGCCCGGGAAATACATTCTCCCGTTTGTAATGTTAAACTGTTTTGTGCTGTATACCGTCTGTTCGTTGTATTGACATGTGGAAGGGACACTGATGGTTTACTGCCCCCAAACCGTGCGTTTTCGGACATGGTTTGCTGCTTGGAAAATGATCCGTTTGCCGTTCTGCACAACATACTGAGAGTTGACGGTGTAATTTTTGTTTTTGACTCACTCTGTATATGACTCAACCAGCAATCAAACGAATGCTAAACATTATCCAATATGTACCTGGTATATATGATTTGTTCTTTCTCGTTAATCACTTTAAATTAGAAGATTCAATCAATTGAACAATTTCGGTTAAAAGGAAAGTTAAATACTTAAATGCCAGGTTCAAAACAGCAATATTAGACTATTCAAGCTGATACTCTTACAGTTTGTGATATCTAAGTTAGAAACTGCAGTTAGAAACTGCAACATTTCAGGCCATCTTTGAGGAATGCTATTCGCAGTTTTCGAGAACGCCCAAAAACTTAATCAGGATTCCAGTATTAGATTAAAGTTTAATGTGCCTAAGGATATCTTTCTATAGTAGCTTAAGTGGTAAGCGCATCAGCTTGGATAAACGAATACCTCGGTTTGAGTACAGATCACAGTATTGCACTTTGTGGGACGGATTAAATTTCTGTGGCATTACTGCAACTGTACCATAATATGTTTCCAATTTATATGCTATTATATTAGATATTGGTGTTCGTCATATTTCACAAACTCATAAAAGGATAGCTATCTTAAGAAAATAACTTACCTTGATGAGTATTCTGAAACAAAACATTTATTAATGGAAAACACTTCAAGGTTATAAATATTCCAATATCAACAGCTGTATTTTCAGAGTTCAGGCTTCATGTTATTTAAATAAGTGCAGATATTTTTTTCAAGCTAAATAATAAAATAATAATAAACATAACTTCATGGGAAAATTATAAGAAACTATGAGTAGAACTGACACTGCTCATTGCTTAATATACATTGGCATTCAAGTTCTGTTAGGTTTCATCTTTAATCTTAAAAAAGTATACATTAACAGAATTTATTTTATATAATTAATCAGTAATATCAACCCTGGATAAAACACAATTTAAATCTTTTGGGTTTTATTAGGTTCTTACATTTGCCCTCTGTTTTCGTGTACGTGTAGACGTGGGTTGTAACTGCCCTAATGATTAATGTGTTGGCTTTATAGAATATACTCAGTGCTAGAAATTAGTAGTTAAAAATAAATGTTTATTTTAAATACTGTAATATTAATGTTAAAAACTATGTCACACAGAATTGTACAGTATCATTGCGTGTTTTACTTTAACTTCTTTTTCAAGTTCACTTATCTAAAATAAATGTTTCGTTTTCCATGACATAGCTTGAATCAGTAATTTGAAATTGTTTAATGATCTTTGTACCATTATCTTTTGCATAAAGCAGCTCTAGTAGAACAGCATAGTAAGGTTGACGTTGAAAAGCTAAACTTTATTTTAATATAAAAATTAAGTTAATGAATAATGGAGATACTCTACTATGAAGAAGTCATTACAGAACGACTTTGAGAGAAAAAGTACAAAAAACATGTGTTAAAATTCTGAATTTCGCTTGAAAATTGTATGTTTTTCTTCTGTACTTCAATTAGTCTTTTTTCACCGGAAATGTAATGGAACGATGGTAGGAACGTAATATGACAGCATCAGGAAACAGGTTATCTTATGAAAAGTTGACGTATATAATATATGATTCGTGTAACTACAAATTCATATCCCGTTTACAGGTAGGTGAACCCGCATTTACTCTATCACTATCATCCACTGTACTATACTACAGGATCTCCTTCTCCAGATGGAAGACAAGCGAATGATGCAGTAAAATGCAATATTGTCACACAACTTTTACAGAGAAATGTGCATTTGCGACAATGTATGAAACGAGAAACTAAGTATTTTGTGTATTAAACAATTTTAGCTATAAACTTTTATGCTTTCATAATCTGGTAGTTATATATTTTCTTCTCTAATCTCTGTTTCATATAACCTTGCCCCGCTGACATGTATCACTCCGCGTGCAACTACCTTCCCCCTCATCCTAATTGGCTAATGCTTTCGCGCCATAGACCATAGGCGGTGCCTTCCCGTCACATTGAAATCTGCAGTAAAGGTCATAATTGCCAGGTAGGTAGATAAAATCATACAAATAAGAATATGAAGGTATGCAAAAATAATGAACTTTATAATGAAACTGGCTTTTTCCACTGGGATTTTTTTAAACCAGCACACATACCTTGCAAAAATGCTTGTCTTTCAGTCTTAAAAGTCGTATCACGCCATACTTGTCGTGTGTTCTGCATTCACCCAAGTCTGGTCAAGTAGTATATTTTGCGACTTGTATCTCGGTACAGTCTGATTGTCCTTAAATAACGTCTTCATCACACAGCAATGGCCCAAATGACCTTGTTGTCGACGGGCCCTAAAACACCACACACTCACTCACTCTTTACTTCGTTTAAGAATTAACATGCATTTCAGATAAATCAACTCTGTTCCGTAATATATTTCATTAATTCAGTTACGAAAATATAAATTTGACAATTCTCTTACAACGTATAAAGATATATCAGCATGTTAAATAACAAACTAATATTTACTGCAGAACAGTCTGCGCCACAACAGCAGCCAATGAGAAGGGATTAGGTCACGTGCCCGCTAAGCGATTCGTGGCAAGCTTATGTTGAAACAAGCTATAGAGTATTTAACACTTATTTGTCCTCCCTAGGAGTGTGGCTCACTGACGATGGTTTAAAAAAATAAAGAAAGAAAGAGGATGCATATGTCGGCCAGGGCGGTTTTACTTGCACGCTATTAGACAGTGAGTTGTCCCCTTTAAATTAATACTAAGGTTCTGGATTATGGAGTTATACTATCATTCAATTTCATTTATAAATTCATTAAACCATTTATTGTACACAAGCATTTTAACTGATGAAAGTGCCAATGTTATTTAATACCTAACATTTCTTACGGTTTATGTGAACACAGTTACCAAAAAATGCTTTTACTATTGCCCTCTACAGACACAATGCCTGTATCTTGCGATATAAATGTCTTGTAGGCAGACGTTTATATCTTGTATAATTTACTTAAGCCGTTATTTTACTCGTATTTAACCTAGCCTATCTGTTGCGTGACCTTTAGGAGGTGCTAATCAGCAATAAACCGGAAGAAATTAGGTATATAGAATGAATGATGTGCCAAGTAACGCAGAAGGGAGGTTAACGGCTGAGCGATCACCCGTCCAGCCGTTACTAAGCCCAACACTGCTTAGCTTGACAGCTTGGGGTGTGATGGATGACATACCAGCCCAGGGTGTCCTTGGGTAGGCAGTGGCTTATAGGCTGTCTGAACATCCGATAGTTAATATTGCTCAGGCATGTTGACTAGTCGATTGGAATGAGCTAGAAGTTCAGGCGTACACTTTTTCTAGCACAACGTCGACTATGTATTTAGACCCATTTTGGGTATCTAGAATACAGATCGGAAATCTACCGTAGATTCTGTCTGTATATAAATCAACCTGAGTGATCTGTTCTGCATGACCTGCAGTTTGAGGAAGGTGTTCTGAGCTACGAAAACCAAATCCCGCATCCGTGCAGTATCAGAGGCCGAATAATCAGCCATATAGGAGTGGATTAAAGTTTACGGTTATGTTGGACGGGAAACTGGTATAACAGCGCTGCCTAAGCTGACCTTTGCCTTGATATCCTGGATGAAGCGCGAGGCTAGGGTCGAACAGGATTCCAGTTATTTGGCAAGTTAGCAAACGGCCTTTCTGACCGCCAGCGACGAACGTAAGCTAAAAGAAGGGCACAGCCATTTTGGGACTAATTGATCATTCTCCGCTTTTCAATCATCTGGAGCTAACTCTGTAGATTCATCCAAAGAAGTGGCTTGCTTTGCCCCTATTTCATGATGCCGCTACTTACGAAGAAAAGTGAAGGGGCACGAAATTCCAACTAGATCATTTAATGAAGTGAGAGGAACATTTGAACTAAATCACATTAGCGAAATGACAGACTGGACAAATCACATTAAAAACTACTGCATCTGCTAATTTGTGTTGTGAATTCAACATAATTTTATAAACAAACCATAAAATTGGTCACGGTCTGGAGGTTAGGTAAACCTTAGCCGATATTTTAGCGGATGTTGGGCTTCACTAATAGTATGGCTTTTAGTGAGACTACCTCTGTGTGCTAAAGTTATAAGATCTTTCCGTTCCAAATATATGTGCTTACTTTCTTTGTTTTAGTTTCGAAGAGCCACTTCCCGTGATTATTTTCTATTATTAAGATCCGGTATCTATATTTCCGTGGTCATGGTGTAAACGTACTGGACAGATGGCGGGGAAGCTATCGTTTGTTTTCAGTTTGGGCGGCTGTTCTCACGTGAGAGGACGCTTGAAGACACCGGAGCAAGAGTCGGGCTATGCAGCGCCGGGATGAAGAGTACTTGTTAAGAACTTTCACGCGTCGCATGATCTATGATCCTGGGGGCTACCTGTAGCTCTCTCAGTTCATTATTTCGTGCTGGGAACTGTTACCGGTAATAAATATTTGTGTGGAGGTCTCTGCATCTGTCATTCCGTTTGGTCTACATCTTTCCTTGTTTCCCTTGGAATATATCATCATACAGTAGTTTCCCGGTGTGTCGGCTATCCAGATATAAAATATAATATTTAAAGTTACGCAGGGAAAATTATATATATTGCAATTAATGGTCCTCCAACGTTAAGTCATATCGGAAGATGAATGGAATGGGGTGAAGTGACGCTCAAATGACTTCCGGGGTCCATGGGGCTTAGAGTTACCCGACATTCGTCTATCAGGATAAAGGGAAAACCCAGGAAACAACCTTATCCAGATAACTCGCCCTGACCGAGATTCGAACTCGGGACCTCTTGAACGTGAGGCAGATATGCCTACCACCACGCTACCGAGGCGGGCTTATTTGTAATGAATAACATACATACACACAGTTTTTTTTTGGGGTAATTTACGTCCTCCAACGTTAAGTCATATTGGACGATGAATGGAATGGGGTGAAATGATGCTCGAATGGGCCCAAGGTCCGTAGAGCTTAGAGTTACCCGACAATTCGTCTTTCAGGATAAGGGAAAACCCCGGAAAAAACCTTATCCAGGCAACTCACCCTGACCGAGATTCGAACTCGGGACCTCTTGAACATGAGGCAGACATGCTACCACCACGCTACCGAGGCGGGCTACAAACATGTGCCTGTGTATATTCCAACTGACTGCTTATTATTATTATTATTATTATTATTATTATTATTATTATTATTATTATTATTATTATTATTATTATTATTATTATTATTATTATTATTATTATTATTATTATTATTATTATTATTATTATTATTATTATTATTATTAAACCCTGGCGCGACAGCCCTAAGAGGGTCAAGACCTACCAACCCGACTGCCGGCCTCACGCCCACTAACGCACGGCAGAGGTGGGTGATCATCCAACGGATACGGGGAGGAAATCTGGTCAGCATCTCGGAGTCCACCAGCCGGAACGTTCGTTTTCCGTAACCCGGCCGCTTATCTAGAGTAAGCTCCTCACTTTCCTCACGATGCACGGTGGGGGCACGGTCCTGTCCCCGATACTTCAAATCCCCACCCCATGGGTGGGATCGAACCGGAACCGCTTTTCGTGGCCAGGGTCCAAGGGCATGCTGCCTTAGTCCGCTACGCCACGGCGCAGGGCTGACTTGCTTAATTAAGCGCAACATAAAGTGCAAAAATGTAGTGAAATATATTGATTGGAAGATTTATAGAAATTCAAATCAATGCTACAGTAAGTGTAGAGTTAGACCAGACCCAGCTGCTTAACCATTTGGCTCATTTACTATTTACACAGTCATGGTACGAATTTGATATATGCAGCCGATAGTTTAGGGAGCAATAATGTATTTGAAATTCATGCCGAATACTAAAGACCAGGTTACTAATATTAAATAAGTGCTGAATATGATGCAATAAATGGTTGTAATCATTACAATTAAATTGCGTTAAATCTTTCTTCATTGAAAGATTTTTTCAAAAATAAAAGCCTAGGTATTTGATGACGATATTATGGATACCTGTTCTGCTCGAATTGTAACTTATGGAAATTTACTTTTCAATTTTGTTCGTCACCTTCTTGTACAATGGTATTGTGCATAACTACGTTAAAAATAAGAAAAAAGGCAAAAATAGCATATAAATATGTCAACATATGCTCAAAATGAGAAACTTAACAATAATGAAATGAGAAATTGTATTCTTGAAGATCGGAAATCATATCTACGTCCCATGCAACTGCCCAGATCACAAATGATGACACGTGTCAT
>CM060955.1:72391807-72411046 GCA_030765055.1 Mantis religiosa | reverse complement strand
TTGAAGCTGGATAAGGACTTAAATTTTGGGGAGCACATTTGGGACTTGTCGCACCGGGTATGTAGGGCTGTAACATCCCTAAAGTTACTCTCTTTCGAGCACATTTGATTCCCGTGGTGCTGTGCTCCAGGAAGTTATGAGGTTATACTACAGGCATTAAACTGTTGCTACTTCCACGATTACAGAGTTGAGTCTCGGCCCTATACTATGTATTCCACTCCTTCCTCGTGAAACTGCTACATGGAGCCTCATCCTTTCCGTACGTGGAGGATGAAATTAGGCGCCGAACCACACAATTTTAGAAATCTTTACCATTCTATGGGTGCGCCCTGGTTCGGTCTCTTCGGGATTGCAGTCCCAGAGAACTCAGCTTCTGATTTTATCGGCATCCCTGCATGGCATGCAGGCACATCCATAACCACAAAGAATATCCAACAGCAATGAAAGCTTTGTTTCATGTTATAGAACCAAGAGACACTTGTATTCAAAATTTATCCTACATCGCAAAATTGTGAAACTATCAGCGTGCACAATGGCCGTTGAACCCGGAACTGGAGCTTCTGAGGAGCACTACTGCAACCTCCTTTCTCTCCCCCTACCTGCGTAAATTCTCCCTTCACTAGGTGGTTAACCCCGACAGGGGTTACGAAATAACTCACCTCGGGCTGTCCTTCAGCTTTCAGTGAGTGTTACATGACTGTGATATATCACATGTAACTGAGTTGACTGTGTCTGAGCGAGATGGTCCGCGGTAACATATGAGGGATCCCGGGTTCCATTATCTCTGGCGGGCATTCTTACATGATTTTCTATGGTTTCCCCAAGTCGTTAGGGAGATACTCCTCTTTCTATCTTGATCTCCTGTTATTTTCTTTCATCTGTTTCGGGGTTGTAAAATCGATTAAAACACATTTTGAGATTCTCTTAATCAAAAGAAACCAATTTTAGAAACGGTGTATTGTACCGGACTGTACGCACTCTGCCTGTATTCTGCTTGAATAACATAACCAAAAGCGGGTTAAATAAGTTCAGCATCTACCAATATGAGATATGGTTTAAAAATAAATTCCAAACTCAAAGTACCCTTAAAACGAAAAATGTTTCAGACATTGTGACTTTCTCAAAAATTGCTTAAGGTTTTAATTGAATTACCGCATGTTTAAGATAGTTTCGTGATAAATGAAATATTGTCACCTGATATGACTCCAGTGGGGGCCTGTACCACGTCACATGTGACATCACCTGGTATCGTCGTGAGTGTACGTGGAGATTACTCTGTGCCTTTTGCGGGCCAGCCTCGGGTTGGGCTGAGCGCATCGCCCATGTTGTTTAAGGTAGGCGGCTTAATGGGCTATATTTGTAGTTATTTAGTGTAAGGAACCTTTTCTTATGTAAACTGTGGTTTTGTGCTTTTAGTTTATTAGTGTAATCTATCCTTTATAGGGAAAATCCAAAGAATCCCAACCTTTCCTGCAAATAATGAGTCCAAGAATTACCATCGGTCCGACCTGGCCATCTAATTACAATATTGAATCTAAATTCATTCATGATCAGCTCGTGCCAACATGTATTTTGATTTTTTTTAAATAGCCGTAGCAATCCTGTCAATCTGAAGTCTTAAGATGAACACAAATCTTACTGCATAAAAGTATAGATATTTTGAAGCACTCAGTTTATGTCAAATGCTTTTACAGAGTTTGTAAGATATTCTTTGAGTTTCCAAACAATTATTATTTTCTCAAATAGGCATTATTAGTTTTCTTTTCCTGACCATGCCATGAGAGCATTGTTTGAAAGCCGTTCCAGAGCGAGCAGCTCTTAAAAGATTTTACTATTGCTCGAAACCACTTATCCCTATACTCCTTGATAAGCGAATACGTAATAAAACCAATTCTGCATTTGTCTATCTCGATTAACATGCAGCAGATGGAAGAATTCTCCTTGGAAGAAACGATTTTACAGGAACAACAAGAAATATTGGTTTGTGTACCACAACAGACTTTTAAAACAGTGACTAGAAGGTATACAAAATATTGACTGAGAGTACCTTGATCTTCAGTAATATTATGACGACAGTAAATAAAGAATTGAAAAAGGGAAAGACAAAAGGGAAGTTGGGACCATCAAAGAACGGAAGTGGAGCTTAAAAAATCCAGATACGATCTGGCCTTTAAAAAGGAAAAAATGCTCTGTTCTATGTCTGTGCCCACATTTGTTCTGTACCGCTCGCAAAAGTTAACAGCATATGAACGCACCGCCTGCGATGCCGTATGAAGTAAAAGCGGGCGTTAAACACTACACGCGAAACAAATGAACGCTGGCCAATGCTCAAAGCTGAGTGCTGTTGCCAAGCATACTGCGTATACCAGCAGAGGTTCTGCACATAAGAACACGTTTTACACAGCAGCAAAGGTTCTGCCTATTTTTCCGTAATTAAACCACATATTAAATATTGTTAAACATTAAAATATTACCTTGACACACGTCACATTAGAGGAACAGCAAGCACGGTTTCCAATCCAGTAACTCGCTTTCCAACTTTGTGGATCTTTTCCGGAGATTGAAATACAGGCACGCTTCCTTGTTTTAAGGATGAAGCTGTTTTACTACAAATTCGTGACAGTTGCCATATATTCTGGACTGGACAGCTTTCGTAAAAGTTTGTTCACATGAAATATAATTTTTTTCTGCCCTGATAATGAATCACTTCACATTTGTTTATCGAACAATCATTTGTCCCAGCTTCGAGGTACATGTTCACGCATTCGGATCACAAACACTGGAGAAAAATATGTGTACAACAATAATCTAATTTAATATTAACAATATTTCAGCTCGAGTTCGACACATCTTAACGATGCCGTTCACTTTAATAAAATAACACACTATTATTCTGAAAACGAACTGAGTAGGTGCACTGTTTATTTATGCTTGAGAGAAGTGTTGTACGGAAGGAATGGTGTTGTTTTTAGGCTTATCTCTGTTGAATGGATGGATGTTGGGTAACCATAATCATGTGAAGATAAAAAGAGCATCTCTGGTGTTCTGAGTATCGCAGAGACACTTTCGTACGGCCATGATCAGAAAATAAAACTCCTTATTATAAGATTGGCATCTGTCATTTTCAAATATATATCGGAGCATATTAATGAATATAAGTTCTCAGTTCAGGCGCGTGAGATGCGTGTGCCACCAAGGATGGTAGGAAGGACAAGATTGGGATTCACTGGAGTCTGAAGTAGGTTCGCCTACAAATGCCTTTAATTTTTCCGAAGATTTTACATTTTGAGGTGAAGTAATTTAGTAAGTAATTTACAGAATTTGGAACATAAACGTGGAAATGTGTTATATTGTGAAGAAGTTGTAACCGCAGTATCAGGCAGCGATTAGGAGGCGGCAAATTGATTGAAATCAGATATTAAAAAAAGATAAATTAATAAAATGCTTTGCTAAACTAATATAAAAATAGTGTTATAATAATATGAAATTAGAATGGATAGAGTAATGATTAAAATATGCAGTTTACTTAAAGAATAAGAAGGGAAGCATCTAATTTAATATAACATATATACTAGCATCCTGGCAAGGAAAAGAAAATGTTCTTGTAAAAATCTGTACATTCCGGAGAGACAGGAAGGGAGGACCGTTATCTTCTTTGAGCTAGTAAAAGTTCAATGTCTGAGAACTGTAGCATACTTTCAGCTAGGAACGTGTTGGGACCAAGGGCTTTCAAAATGCAGTTGAGCATGAACGCTAAAGGGATTTACTTTAGCTGATTTGCTAACGATGTATACTGTTACAAACAACTCAGAGTAGGCGTTCCCCAACTCAGGTTGGGCTGAATGTCAATGAGTTAAATGAGTTTTGCAAACCAATGCGAATATTCGAAATAAATGAGTAACCAATAATAATATAACATTTGAGAAGTGTGAGCTAGTTTGGTTATGTGATAAAGTTAGAGGGAGTCAGAATAAGGTCCGAACTGAATCGTGAAGTAAGAAAAACTTACTTAAGAGGTGATACTACGACAGGAAGGATGTGTTCATGCGCGTTTAGAAGAGAAGCGAAGATTTATAAGTCTGAAACGTAGGGAAGTTAAGAATAGCGCAACCAGCGTAAGTGGAAGCAGCACTAGAAGTTTATTAGAGCAATGTAGTCGCCATATAAAGAAGAAACAGAAACCAAGTAATCCAGGGTTTCAAGTAAAATTGAATTTATGTTAGGAATTTTAATAACAGGAGGTCACCGATCCAAGTCGATAAACAAACTTAGTAGGAATTAAACCAAATGATTCTGCAACAAACAGAGTGTTATTAATACGACTGAGTAGCCAACAACCACCAAAATCCATTTCCTACAATCATTTACCTGAGGATAAGAGAACTCATAGCTCCAATTAAAACCCAATTAATTTAACACTGGTATGCGGTTTGCCGCAAAGTGAGGGTCTTGAAGATTATTGAAAAATTGATTTTAATATAATTGATTGATTAGGAATGGGTGAATACTAGCTTTCTTGATACGCGATACCGATATTTTTCACGATACCGGATACTTGTATACTCGATACCATCAGTTTTACTTCTAGTTTCTATTCAAAATAGAAAATTGGGAGAACTGTGCCATGACATGAAATTAATTGTGTGCACATATTAAATGAGACAAATTTTAAAATCATCAGTGCACTTAGTTTTAAACTCACATTAGTCATTTGAAAGCAAAGTGCCTTCTTGAAACAGTCCACTTTTATAAGTTCTTGTTCAAAAATACTAGCATTCTCACTCTTTCGGAGGCAAATTTATTTCTTTTTCTGTCACATATGAGTCCTGGTGTACTAGTCTTTCAGAGAAAACTTTTGCAGGTGGAATACGTAAATATATATTTAGCAGCTAATATCGTCGTTGAGATATGTAGTAATTTCTTCTTGAGAATTGTTAACTATCAGTCAATCTGGCATACGATTGTTTTCTTGCATAATGTTGCCGTACAAGTACCACATTCCTGGCAACTTCTAGGGAATATTTAGTGATATTAAAATTAAATATAATTTGCAATCACCACCGAAGTATCGAAAATTACCGAATTTCCTGTGCCTCCATTTCATCTCCATGACCATTTCACACCATCTCTCATCTGGTGGTGTCTTTCAGGGTAGAAGTGTCGGCGGGAGTCTCGGCAGTGCATGGAGGGATTCCTTGGGTCGGCCGTCCTCTGCCTCCTCTCGCCTCAACCTTATTCCCGGGGATACTCAACTTTGGGCTTAGGTACAATAAACCATACGTTTCGGTTCCGAATCCCCTCCTTAGGAATTCTAATCCTAATCGGGGTATCGCAAGCATCGAGAACCCATCCTTAGTTTCTATGTAAGAGAAATGGGTTTACTGTGCGCTTCTGCAGAGAAGTTAGTCAAGAGAAAATAATAAACATCAAATAGTATTATGTTACACAGAAAATTGAAGCTAGTTACAGTGAGTAATAAATATTACACAAATAAAAATATTTGTAACTTATAATCCACTTAATTAAATCCCGAAGTTAAATTATTAAAACAATTAAATGACCCCATAGAGTTAATAGTGTGGGAGAAAATATTAATTTTAAAAAATAAACATCACGTAATGAATTTTGACATACCGGCAATTGATTCTGTTTTTAGGTTTGTTTCGTTTTCGGATGTTGGTGATGCTGGGAACGTGACATAGCAAAAGGAAAACATAGTAACCGAGATTTCCTTAACAACGGAGAGTGTTGCACTGATGACGAATGCAAAATGCATTCGAAATCGATTTGAAAAAGAAGAAAGAAGGTTTAACATCAACTTCTTAAGATAAGTGGATTATAAGTTACAAATATTTTTATTTGTGTAGTATTATGTTACTCTTACAGAATTAAGAAGAGAAAAATATTACAAAATTCGGGATGATTATAAGTCAGAACCAACTGGATTAAGAAATATGAAGCACTAAGGCATGATAACATCAGAAGAGCTTTGGGAGAAAAGTAAGACATATTTTAGTAATGCAGATGTTCAAAAGCTAATGACTGATTTAACAAATGAGGCTTAATTAAATTTAAAATATTACTGGAAGAACATTGGCTTTAAAATTTAGCAATGAAGAGGAGGATTTGTATATAGAATAGCAGCTATTTGCGCTAAAAGACTTCTAAGATCATTCTGAATCAAATACTTGTTTTTTATGACAATAACGAATATGATCACACGGTACTTATATGGAAGGCAACAAAGGATAGAGAGATATAAAGATAAAATTTATAAATATATAAACAGTTGCATTTTGATATTGAGAGAAGATTGTGATATACATGGAGAACTCTGTTCAAGGTAATTTATTAGGAAAAAAAGGAATAAGTGTACATGAGGTTTCTACCATAAAGTAGAATGAAGCCATTGCTATAAATTACTTAGTATTTGTGCAGCATTTCAACTCAACAATTCCGCCTCGGTAGCATGGTGGTAGCATGTCTGCCTCACGTTCAAGAGGTCCCGAGTTCGAATCTCGGTCAGGGTGAATTACCTGGATAAGGCTTTACCCGGGGTTTTCCCTGATCCTTAAAGACGAATGTCGGGTAACTCTAAGTTCTATGGAAACCGGGTTCATTTGAGCATCATATCACCCATTTCATTCCTCGTCCGATATGACGACGATGGAGGACGTAAATTAAAAAAAAAAAAAAAAAAAAAAACTCTACAATATAACTTACACTGAAATAGGATTTAAAACAATATAGCTTGAAAAGTAAAGAATTAGAAAAAAAATTAAATTTTTATTCTGTTTGTTCTGAATAGAATATTATTGTAACTTATTATGTTTTAAGTTGAACATACATTTGCAAAGAGTATTAAAAAAGGGAGGATTTCTGACGCGAGTAACCTAAAAGGAGTTGTAAAACATTGAGTTTAACGTCCTTTATACATGCTTTTCTTTCTGATATGTAGCATTCATAACGTCAAAGAGAAGCAAAGGGAATTTCAGCTTTATGGTTAAACATAAGTAGTTATATTTGGATTGTAACTCACCTTTAAGGTGCCAGAATAGAAATTTAAGGGCTACACAGTTCATACATCGGAGTGATGGAAAAACTTACTAAAAAACTTCTGCTAATGCTATCTTTTAGAAAATAGCTTTTTAAACTTACTTTTCCTTTCTAAAAGATTTTCTTACTTTTATCCTGATAGTTAAAATGCGTCCAGTAATATCAAAATTAATTATGTTCGCTATCTATAATTCATAAAGGTATTTTAATAGATATTTTATTTTTTCGGTTTGTTCTATGCAAATTTTGCAGTCGATTTGAAATTAATTTCCCGTCGAGCTAGATATTTAAAACTAACTCAGAACTGGATGGCAATGCAACATAAATTAACTTTCAGAAAATCCCTATTTATTTTTTTGAACTTACTTCACATTCGATAATTGACAAACGAATAGTTCACCTGTCTACAAATTTTAACCCACTCAAAATAATATGAACTGTTGTTAGAGTGTCCTACTATTCCCTTAGCTACTTCTATTATCTATTGCATGCGTCTAAAGTTTTCGCAGCTATTCAAAAGAAAACCTCATAGCATTTGAAAATTCATAATCACAAATTTTAGGTCAATCTGCATGATGATACTAATCTGTTTGGGGTTATGTGTCCAGGATAACTATATCCTTTTATTCTATTTTGAAAACGTTATATATTGCAAGTTAAATATTTGTATTTAAAATTCTGTGAATGCCCTTAATTCCTGATAAACATCTAGATCCTAGCAACATTCCTAAGATATTCCGTTTTCTCAGGGAAATTTTCTCAGAAATAGAATTACGATTTCTACGGAAACATGAGGTTTATTGTACCTAAGCCCCAAGTGCGTCATCCCTGGAGGAAGGAGGTAGCAAGAGGAGATAGAGGGAGGCCGATCCAAGGAGTCACGACAGTGAGGAGGAAATGGTGCTGCTATTTACCAGTTGGAAACTGCCCCGGCAGGCCAGTACAACCGCTATCCCCCCACCGTGATCCTAAAATGCCCCACAAGGTCGGCCCGCAGACCAATAAACCTGCCATGCAGCGCCGTTGATACTATTTATCCTGAAAGAGAACACCAGATGAGAGATGGTGTAAAATGATAATGGACATAAAACTGAAGTACAGAAAATTCTGGACATGTAATTAACCCACCCAGAATTCACCTGGTGAGCCGGCGAAGCCCCCACCAAAACCATGGGTCAAGTAGGGCGGCCACGGAAATCGAACCCGAACCTCCCTAATGCAGGCCTCAGACGAAACAGCCTGAGTAATCCTATTCGGTATGTTCTATGAATACCCATATTATTTATTTATCTATTTATTGTCTCACTTAACAGCTATATTCTAGCAATACTCGTAACATCTTTTCTTCTCACGGCTAGTTTCTAAGAAATAAACCTGTGGGTGGTCTCCAAGAAATGGAGATAGTTGAATTAATGGAGATAAAGTAATTAATGTGCTTCTAGAGCTCGTAAAATCCGAAATAAAACTATACGAAAACAGATACAAGTTAAAGCAGTAAATATTACTCTTTCAACTACAGGAAGACGTTTAATTTGGTACAGTCATCCCAGAATAGTGTCGCCAGACAGACTACCAAATACTATATTGTCGATGGCAGAAAAGAGGAAGTCCACGATCGTCATTTAGACGAATGGCATAATGATTGGCAGGATAGAGCAAACTGAAAACTAGATGAAAGAAACGCCATATGATACACCACTTGAATAATAAGTTAGCAACTTTTATTCGATCAACACATCTTCTTAATTGGAAAATAATTTCAATTGTTTTGATACAAGTATTTCTCAAAGACAAGTCTGATAAGGTAGGATCTTATACTTTCGCTACTCGCTCTCATATATTACTTTGCGGGCAAATTATTCTTACTGAAAGTTTCTTTTTCATTTACTTCATGTTAATTGATATAAATATTTATAAAAATATTAAAGTTCCTTTAAGTTAAATATTTAAGCAAGCAATAAAAATTAGTTGTAAATAAATCGTAAATTAATTTAGATTTTCTTCCAGAAAAAATAAATCAATACACATTTCGTTTTTGTTTCCAAATGAAGATCGATAGTTTGATGTTTAAGAAATAGACGCTATACATTGGCTTCAAGGGGGTACGTATGTAAATATTCAGGGTCTTACATAAATAGCCATAACATCGAAAGTTTTCAAGTTAGAGAAGTGAAACTTAGTATACTCATTCAAAATAATACAGTTAATATGCACAATTGTTTTCATAATTTTCCATTGTTTATAACTAACGCTATATATTTTTTCTATAAGCATAGATAGTTATAACCTTAAGCCCATTTTTTTCAAAATTCACATACGCTATCTTTCTGAAATTTGGTATGTTATTTTAAAACACACTAAAATGAATTTGTTGGATTTAGATTTCGTATTGAAGCTGTATAGAAAATAAAAATGTTAATCATATGCATCCTTTAAAAATTAAAATAATTTCATATATTTTGTATCATCACATTCCATCTAGAGCATAATCTTAAATTCCAGAACCAACAAAATGTTCATTGTGGCATAAGAAAGCTGTGGGTTAAATTGCATCACTGTAGATGAAGTAGTTTGAGAGAAAAATGGGTTGAAGTTGCAGAAAATGCATGTTACGGGGAAAGGCAATTAAAATACAATAAGTATTATTCAGTTTGCCTTTTAATTTTCAGTCAGAACTTCCCATATCCATAGTCTGTATCCTCATTCTCGTCTTCTTTGGCATTTCTTTTAAAATTCCTCTTATGTCTTGCTTCTTTCTGCATTAATTTCATAGCTCTTTCTGCACCAGCGATGCGAATGTTGTCGATATTCTACAAAATTGTTTCCATAAACACACCAGGTTGATACTCTAACTGATGCACAACTTGCTTTCTGCCAACATTCCCATCATTAAACACTATTGCAGCATCAAATGCAGCAATTTTCACCACTATGGAAGACACAAATGATGTTTTGGGACACCTTTTCCATATCAAACTGTTGAGGCTTTCATTTGGGTTTTGTGTCTCTCCATAGAGACATTTTTAGCAAGTCTGGTTGTGTTAGGAATTGGTAGGTGTGCTTTATAGATTCCAAGACAGCTGATGGAAGACTATGTGTTGCTACTATGCTACTATGCAACACTAGGGAATTTAATTGTTCAAATATACATACAAACCACGTACAGTCATAATATTTTGGTGTTTGATAGCTAACAGTATATACTATTTTACAAAACAATAAAAAATTTAGATATTTTGAACATTTTCTCGTACGTTCCCTCTTGAAACAACCAAGGGTTTGTATGCAGTCATAAGAAATAACTGAATATCGTACTCCAAAAAATAGACCAATTGTTGAATAATTCGAATCATTTATAATGGATATATTGGAAATGGTTTCTGTCACAAAAATATTTGATACAAGTTACATTATTTAAAATAAATGCTTAATTGTTAGTACAGTGACATTTCGTCTGTGGCTTATCATTTGTCAGTTATGCAAGTATGTATTTCTGGTAACATTTCGGTATAGAACTTTTGGTTGAGTTGCAATACTTCCTCTACTTACTTCAGATATGTGGTAGAGAAAGTGAAAATTGACATGCTCATACATCACGAAATGTGAGCTATATCAGTCCAGAGAACGTAGGTATGGATCGGCAGCGATACAAAAGAAACAAGATATCTTTGTAACGCGCAGCAGATGTCAAATTTGGCTAGACGCTCGTGTGAAATGAAAACGCTACTACCTCCACATGTATTGATTTTATAGCAAGCTCCATCTTCACGTATCACCTGTTATCATCCACGTCATCACAAGTCCCGGGATTTCATATAAGCCCTTAAGGCACTTAACAGCTCGATGTTATCATCGCGTATATTGCTTATTTATGGCACTTAAAACCGCTCCTACGCTTTTACCACAGCGGGGTCAGCAGCGAAAAGTGGCTCTACTGGTTTATGGCTAAAATAAACCACACAGTTTTCATCATATAGATGCTCTCGTACACGGACATTATTTGATTTTTGGTTTTAAATTGCTGTAAGGCATACCTATCTCTGAAATTCAGTCAAAATGTACAACTAAAAAAAGAAGTTGGTATTCATAACTATCTAAGCATTTGTAACACTCTGAAAGTTTTGTTCTATAACCATATGAATATGCTAAGTATGTATTTGAATAAGTCTTTCCATTTGTTTGAATCCTTACACTTTGTTTTCGTTATTTTTAATGCGTTTAAGTATATCAATTTGAAAAATTTCAAACATGCAGAATTTCAGGTTGATTCATTTGAAATTGTAATACAAATACAGTTTATACATTATGTGTATTATTTTATAATGTGTATAATTAATATTATGTGTATTTCCAGACATCAAGATTGAAGAAGAAGAAACAAAATAAGTGTAGAAAAATATTTTATAGACATTTTTAAAACATGGATGGCTGTTCCAATGTTGATGAAGAAGACATTATTGGATCATGCAGTGTTACTGAAAATGAAAATGAAGAATATTCAGATTCAGACAGTGTTGATGAACCAGATGTGGCTATAATCCATGCTCAAGCAGTAGCAAACATATAGAAATTGATTCTTTATTTGAGAGTTAAGCCGAAACATTATTAATGAACTTCTAATGTTAAAGTGGATGCCAGATTGCGCTGCTTGTAAGCGAAACCCTAAACTCAGACAGGAGAAGCTCGCTGTCCTTGTTGCTACCGATTAATTTCTAGTACAGTACAAATATATAAGCTAATACGGTACTTTCAGTGCATGTGTTTTTAAGTGATTAAAACTATTTCGGTGATGTCCTTGTTTTATTATCGTTTTCCGTCATCCTATGGATAAGGCGGATTTTCAATAACTCGGATCGGCCCTAATCCAAGTTGATCAGGGTAAAGGGGTTCTACTGTAGTTATAATCTTCTCTAATGGAAACTTATTAATTTTTATGCCTTGGACATGCAAAGAGAATGAGTTCTAGGCTATCATATGTCGACTACCTCATTTAAAATTTAACTGCTGCTTAAACCTACTACTTTCCCCTATTCTCATTTTACTTACAAGAAAATATGTACATATGATAATTTCCACAAATATTTATTTTATTTAATATGAGGTAGATAGAAGTATGAAGTCTGGAAGAAGAGTTTGGAGAAGAGTAGAAGGTCATGCAAGTGCAATACATCATCAGAATTTTTTCTGCTCTGAGGCAAATTTATTATTTGAAGATTTCTGAAGCCCTTTTAATCAATATTGGAGAAACCTATTGCTCTTTAAAAACTTTCATAGGAATCTATACTTATAGGCACGCATTTATACACGGATCTTCATTTAAAACCTAACGGAACGTATGGAGTTTCACCTCTCCCGCAACCTTGCTTGATTCCCCCATTATCGGCTGTCGTTGTGTGCGGGGGCTACACTCCACTTGGCAGTATTGTACCAGCCACCAACATGAACTGGTGCTTGACTCTAGAGCAACGCGTATAATCCTCATACATTGGAAGAACTACAAGAAAATATTTCAAATGCAGTCAGAAACATTACAGTGTCCCACCTTAATCGTGTGATTCAGAATGTGCTCTCCCGATATAATGCTTGTTAAGACAAGGGGGAACGACCTAGTAGGGTGAAATGAAAATGAAATGTGTAGTGTTTAACGCCCTCTTTTACTACATACGGCACCGCAGGCGGTACCTAGTAGGGTGGAAGACGAGTATTGTCGCGAGGTATTGTTGCGACGAGCGTGGCCGGCGCGCGCAAAGAGACAGATGGTGCAGCGTGGAGATGAAAGCTTCCGGAAACAGAAATAAAGAGACAGAGAGATGTCTGGAAGATTCGTCTTTCTGATGCCGTCTTGATTGTTACAGAACGTTCCATTAATTTCTAGAACAATGAGTGAAGGTATAAAAGATGCCGCGGCTAGTTTGTCAATGGACAGTCGTTAATGGACTTAATAATCGCGTGCGTGTATCTGTGATTTGAAAGTGAACTTCTTTTGTTTGTGGTCGTGTGGCAGACGAACTTGAATTTTGCATCTGTGTATGTCACGTAATTCTACTGCTCAGGGCTGGGCTATGGGAATAAAGAGCATTTTTAATTTATACAACTAGACTTTAGTTCTACGAACCCACAAAATCACGGTATTTTTATAGGTACTTTATACAAGTCAGATGTGGCACATCCAATCGCGCACAGGCGAAATGCGGTGCGCCCGTTAGGTTTTAAATGAAGAACCCGTAGGTGAGCTATATGACATGCTTTAAAAGGCTATACAGCTATACAAGTTACACATGACTGAAGCAGGTTTGTAGCCTTTAATGACATTAAAGTTTGTATTTACGAGCTTGGAAAATGTTGGGCAGTTTCTCATAGTAAGATATCGTTAAATAATAACCACAATATTATGTAAATATTATGTCAAAAGTTGACTTGTAATTTAGCAACAAATATGAAAACAGTTTCTATTTTCTACCTTGTTCTTCTTTCCATTCCCGTTAATTTAACATTTTGAAGCTCAAACTAATTCAACATTCAAACAATAAAATTAAAAAAAAGACTTCTTTTACGTTAACGGAAGAAAATACTATAGGCATACGTAATAATAATAATAATAATAATAATAATAATAATAATAATAATGATGATGATGATGATGATGATGATGATGATGATGATGATGATGATGATGATGATGATGATGATGATGATGATGATGATGATGATGATGATGATGATGATGATGATGATGATGATGATGATGATGATGATGATGATGATGATGATGATGATGATGATGATGATGATGATGATAATAATAATAATAATAATAATAATAATAATAATAATAATAATAATAATAATAATAATAATAATAATAATAATAATAATAATAATAATAATAATAATAATAATAATAATTTGTTTATATGGGAGTAAATATGTTATCTAAAAGATAATTTTTAAAACTATTCATATAATATGAAATATTTGTATGAATTATAATTCACAACTTTAAAATAAAATGGCAGAAAACGTGTAAAACTTGGGGAGTTTCTCGGAGTTTTCAATTTCATTAATGTTAGTATGTTATTACATTAAAACGAAACACATTTGGAAGATTACCCCGAAAGTCTCTTCAGTATAATTCTGAGTGAATGCATCCTTGATGAGTTTCAGTATTATATAAATGTTATGTAAAACTTTAATATAATAGAATATTTAGCACTAATCTCTTCATTTTCATGTAATTATTCATACCTGTGCGGCCGGTATAATAGAACGCTCCATGAAATCATTACTTGTATTTTAGAGAATGATTTTGTGTTCCGATCATACTTGCCCCCCCCAAAAAATAAAATAAACAGCTGATGATAGAAATGTTTTGTTGTAGACAAGCATTTCTAAATCCGTGAAGTGATTTCAGAAACTGATGGTACAATGATGGTATAATTTTTATATAACACATTACTTTGTGTAAATATATGAAATAGTTCTGGCTTTGTAATGGAATGTAAAACAGTTCTGATAAAACGTTGACTCAATGCAAAAATAAATCAAGAATAAAAATTTAAAAGTGTTACGCTATTTTAATACAATCCCTCAGGGGAAAAAATACACCAAGCCGCATTAACTCTTTCCCCAGCGTATTTTATTTATAAGTCCATCGTAATACTAGAGTTTCTGTTTTCTTTGTGTTAACTTTTTTAAGATTTAGAAATTATTTCGTGCTCCACCGATCCATCATTCATATGATGTGACATTTTTATTTTAGTCTCCAGTTAAGTGGTATTTTTGTGATTAAAGAATGCAATTTTTCAAATGTCTAAGTTCTCCGTTTTGTTTTTGCCTGATTTGGGACAGTTATATGAATATGGATGCCTTAATAAATGTAGGATAAAGGGAGGTATTTTCGTGACATAGGCAATTTCGTGACTTTTTCAAGGGTTGTCACAGAGAAAAGAGTTGATGTTTACTCGTCTTTCACTTTTGGTAGTTGACATACTTGTTCCTAGAGCTCAGGAGCTATTGGCAGGTGCGTTAACTCCAACTGCTTTCTCTGTGGCATCCCTTAAAAGGTATCACGAAATTGCCTATGTCACGAAAATACCTCCCTTTACTCTACATATAATATAATCATATTAGGGTAAACGATTAGAAAGCAAACTAGACCTGAGTGTAATGGAGAATAAGTTTTATGAATATTTAATATTATTGTGCTCACTTCAGTGGTGTGTGTGGGGGGGGGGGGACGTGTGTTCGTCTGAGATTCAAAAGCTGCCAAGTTCGAATCTCGGTTAGAGTGTATTGACCGGATAAGGTTTCTTTTGGGATTTTACCTTTATTCTGAACGATCAATTTTGACTAACTCTAAGCCTTATGGAAACGGGTTAATTTGAGCATGTTTTCACCTATTTCATGTATTGTCTGATATGGTCAAGCCAACTAAAAGATGTTGAGCTTAAAAAAAATTAATTTAATTACCTAGTGGGGAAATAAATATTGAATGTGCTGAAATATCTTATAAAACCAAATTAAACAGAGTTGTAACCACATATGTAAAATTTGTCTTTTGATTTATGTAGAAGTATGTGGGCATATGTAAGAAAGGAAATTTTGCTATCCACTATAAATGTCCAAATCTCATGGTATTAACTTTTAAACTGAAATAGTATGATAATGCATGAAAATTCATTTACTTTGTAGAATTTGTTACAGATAAGTAAATAAAGAAACTTTGTATTCAACATAATCCTACAGTTATGCAAAAGTGTATTTTACAGCCCTAGTATCCCAGCAATTAACAGCTTAAAATGAACATTTAAGGCAAAAGACTATATTGTTTCATGTGTTTAAAGCACATGTTTATAAATTCTTAATTGCATTTATACAAACGATTTCACAAAATCTAAATTCCTTTGGATTAATATCTAAGGAGAATTTTTCCAAAGGGGAAAGTAAAAGAATAATTTTTATTTTTATTAAAGTAATTGTCTCTTCTCTTTTCTTTACTTTTTCCGTAAGCGAGTATTATTGGATGGCAAGGATAGATCTAAGAAACATCATATATAGTTAGCTGTTTACATAAATTGAAAGTATCTATACGTAGCGAAGTCAATATTGCCCGATATTAGCTTAATATGTTCTATTTATTTTTATTACTAGGACATTACTGGTTAGAGTCTATGGAAGCAAAGTTTCTTGTGCAATTATATCCTGTAACATTTGCAAAAGCAATGTTAGATAGGATTTTGAATTTGGAATGTTTAGAAACTATAAACCTGTTAGTAATATCATTGGTTTATGCAGGAAAAATATAAGGAAGATGACTATTTCTTCCCTTCCCAGATGTGGAAGGAATACTTTTCCTTTCCATTTCATCCTCATGAAAAGTTCTGAAAGATTTCACTGTAACTTTACTGCAAAGTTTTACATCTTTCCTATTGTGGATGTATTAAAATAAATATACTTGGAAACACAAAAGCTCGTGTCCAGAGGAATACTGACCATATTCAAACAGGGAAAGAGGAGAAGTTCATAGGGATCTTATGTTTGGTTGAATGCCAATGTTAAGCATCTCACCACATATTTGTTTAACATACATCATGAGAACGATAAAGCACACATATCTGATTGTCTTTTCTTTTCTAAGCTTCGCTGAGCAGCCCTAAGTGTGTGAAATAATCTAAAAAGTGTTGTGGTTATAAATGGCGCAATTTGTCTTGGATATCATAAATTTTGTAAATTGACACCGATTGGTTAAAATAGGAGCGTTTTGAATGTAGCCAATTTCTGCTGTAGTTTCAAACAACTTATGGTGGCCTTGGCTCTTCAAATGTTTTAGAAATTTAGGATGTCCTAGTTTATTGTATTACATCTTAAAGGACTATTGTAAGAACAGATACATAAATTATGTAGACATTGAGCAACTAATTTCAAAAAGAGTCACTAAAGGATGCCCAGAGGGTTCTTTGTGCGGTCCTCTCTTTTGGGATATAGCTTTTGATGAAGCTCTAAATAAATTAGAAAATTGGCAAGAAATTACATGGAAAATAGCATATGCAGATGACTTAGTAATAGCCATAGAAGGAAATTCCAGACTTGAGATAGAGAATAGATCAAAAATTGTTCTGAATAAATTATTAGAACTATTTTTACAAATGAAATTAGAAATATCCCCAAATAAAACAGAGTACATGTTAATGAAAGGGAAATTAGACAGAGATCCTATATTAAAGTATAATAACGTAAATATTAGAAGAGTAACAACTAAAAAATATCTGGGTGTAGTACTAGATGAGAAATTACTGTTTAACTCACATGTTGAAGAAATTTATAATAGGTCTTTGGTTTTCATGAACAAAATCTTAAGATTAAATTCATATGGAGCAAAAATACCAAGCAAAATAATTAAAATTTATAACAATAGTATACTCGCCTCCATCACAGGTTACGCTGCAAGTGTTTGGGCCAATAGATTGTTTTTAGTAGTTCCAAAAAGAAAAATCCTATCTTTACAAAGGAAAATATTAATTAGGATATCTGGGGCATTTTCTACTACACCTGGCGATGGCTTATGTGTCCTCCTAGGGGTTCTGCCTTTAGATCTGGAAATACGCCGAAGAGCTGCTAGATATTGGTTTAAGAAAGGCAACTTAGAGAATGTAGGTAGACTCCTAGAAGGAGAATATGATGAAAATACTGAAATATCAGAAAGAATATATAACATATGGCAAGATAGATGGAACATGTCAGACAAGGGTAGAAGGATATTTGAAATTTTTCCATCAATTGATGAAAGACTTAGACTGAGGTACTTAGAAATCAATAGAGGCATGATACATTATATTTCTGGACATGGCCCTTATGGCGTTTATTTATACCGAATGGGACTCAAAGAGTTTGATACTTGCACATGTGGAGAAAGACAAACTCCAGAACATGTAGTTTTTGAATGTTCAGAAAGGAGTCCGAAAATATTACATGAACATAGGTTCTTACAGAACAGATTTATTTCTGAAATAGTCCGAAATAGGAGACTTATACGCCATTTCAGTATTATAGTAAATAGAGTCTCAGAAGAAAAGAGACTAGAGTATATTCATAGAAACAGAGAGAATATATGAGCTATAATTTAGTATTCATACTTTACTTATAAATAAACAAGTGTTTAAACTTATTTTGTAATTGGAAATATGTTTCTGTTAATAAGTTAATAGATATTTATTTTATTTTGAATCGAATGTTTAAATTTTCATTTCTTGTAAAAATTAACTAAGGAATATTATTTGAGATTGCCTGAAGTAAGGTTTTGAGTTTTAGTTTATTTCAGTAGAAGATAAAACTTTTTGTTTTAATTGCGGGAGATCCGTTTTTGATTTTTTGAATTAAGTTTAATTTAATTAGAAGGTGCTTTTAGATTTGAATTTAATTTG
Organism: Mantis religiosa; assembly: GCA_030765055.1. Taxonomy (NCBI): domain Eukaryota; kingdom Metazoa; phylum Arthropoda; class Insecta; order Mantodea; family Mantidae; genus Mantis; species Mantis religiosa. The sequence goes on along the minus strand of CM060955.1, from coordinate 72,392,570 downwards.
TGTAGGAAAAATTGTTAATTTAGTGTCTCAAATGTATATTATTAACTGAAATCTCACATAATATTCTTAGTTAATTTATAAAACAAATAAAACTTTGTATAAAAATTGTAAAACTTGTAATAAACTACCTGGTTTAAAATAATTAGATACCAGGTTAAAAATAAAGGTGAGCCGAGGACTCTGCCGTTGGGCAGGGCCTCGGCTTTTTTTTTTTTTGTAGTTTCAAACAGGAAATTAAGGTATTAATAATCTTTTAATTATATAAAGTGTAGGGTATACGATGCTTACCGAGGGATCCTTGACTGTCTCCAACAGTGGTCTCTTGTGGACGGGTGTGGGCTTCTTCTCCTGCACCATCCCAGCTGTCGTAGTACAGCCGCTGGGGCCAATACCGGGTGTGCCACAAGCTCCGCCCCCAGATCCACAGGGTGCTCCGCTAGTCGACTCAGCTGCTGATGAGCCACCGGACAACTTGCTGCCGAAACCTGTTGCATTCCTGCTGAAGTAATAAAATAATGGCGTCAGTAACACTTCCCCATACTATCTTATCTAATGTGTACTTATATGGCATTCGTGATAGTTAATTCATCAATAAAGCAGAAAAAAGTTTTAATGAGTCATTCAATCTGATAAATAGTCATACTAAGAGGTAGCAATAAGTTTTAAGGGCCCAGAAAGTTAGCATGGCTGTCAAGTTTTAAAAACCAGATTACTGAAAATTGTGAACAGGAAGGATTAAACAACTCAACTGTGCTAGCTGATC
>CM060955.1:72281807-72386807 GCA_030765055.1 Mantis religiosa | reverse complement strand
CCTATTGAGCTACCATAGCCAACGTGCTGTCATGACATTATATTCTCCATTTGACTCATATATTTCCCGGTAAACCACTAGGGGCTCTAGCATTCGAGATACACCGCTAGTGGTGACTTACTATCGTAACTACTTGAGACCCAGACTTCATCATTTAACTCTTATTATTTCAGTTATTTGATGGAAATTAATAATTTCTTCACAAGCCATATATAGGCTAAGGTTTCTGATAGAGTCAACATGAAAAATGCAATGCCATGGCCGGGAATTGAACCACGGATCTGCTGGTTATCTCATAATAAGAGTTAAATGATGAAGCCTGGGACTTAAGTACTTACGATAGTAAGTCGCCACAAAGATATATCTCGAATGCGAGAGCTCCTAGTGGTTTACCGGGGAAATATACGAGTTAAATGGAGAATTTAATGTCATGACGGCAAGTTGGCCATGGTAGCTCAATGGATAAGAGCGACTGGACGGAAACCAGGAGATCCGTGGTAGAAATCCCGGCCATGGCATTGAATTTTTCATGTTGACTCTATCAAAAACCTTAGCCTATATACGGCTAGTATGAAGAAATGATTTATTTCCATCAATTAACTAAAATACCGTATATATTTTTTTAATTCTCGACGAATAGCTCTGAAGTCCTCTTCATTTTAAATACATTTTCATAAATTAAGCCAAAAGAGATTGGCAACCTCTTAAGACAGCAAAATACAAATCTCATTAAAACAGATTTATAATTTTGCTTTATAAAGTTAACTATTTACGAAATGTTGTTATTATTAGCTTTAGTCTTGCTTTTTTTCAAATAGGAAGGGATTATTCACTTATTCTCCTCATCATGCAAGGGAGCAGCGAATTTTAGTTAGCTCGTTACAAAAAGACTGTCTCTTAAAATATTGTGACTTTGTGGCTTCGTGAAATAATAAAACGAGGATACGAAACACAAAAACTACACTTTATTCTCCTCGAAATACACTGTTCAACATTACAAAATTTCTAGAACCTTAAAACTGTTTATTTTATCTAACTCTACATACAACTGTCTGTCGCTACCGGTAACGATTGGTTCCGAAGTTTTCCGAATCTCCACCGGCTATCATTTTTCGGCTTCGCGAGTCTACAGACAGAGCGACAATATCTATCACTTTAAGCCTACTTGCTATATTCCTCTATTTAACAAGTTCCCATTTTAACAAGTATCTATCTGGATTAACATGAATTAGAGAAATGAGCGTTACATATCCTTGTAGTTTTCAGATGTTTTTGGTGAAAGTAACTTATATGTTAATGTTTAGTACATGAACAGGATTGGCAATGATACAGAGCTCCACATCCGGACAGTAAGAGTATCAAATACACTTTACGTAACATGTGGATATGTAGCTGTTTGCAGTAATATGCAAAATAATACATGCCATTTTATAAGGTAATTTGCTTATGCAAATTCAAAATCTGTAGCATTCTTCGATTTCTTTGACTACGTACCTATTATCCCAAACAATTAAGTATCCGGAAGGCTCCTACTGCGCGCAAGGCAAATCTCTACCTGTTTTAAAGTGACGGAGTGCAAGCGGCGGTCATTCCTTCATTTTTGTTTCCGAATTTTTAGACTCAGGGCTCTGTATGACTGCTGGCCTTTTTGGTTAAAAATGCAGTTGTTTATGTGCATGCCCGAATCTATACATATTATATACCTATGCATGCCCGTTTCATAACTTGCAGAGAACCCTGGAATCCATAGAAACACACACGATGAGTACATAATTTCATAAACAGCACGCCACACTCGAAACATTCGACAGTCGTTAACAGTGTTACCAACCCTATAACTATAGCCACAACTATTCTCGAAACAAATGAGTAACATTACTTACTAGTGGTGCCACACTTCTGTTACTTACAAGAGAAAGACTCGCCAGATCCGTGTTAGGGCCTTTATTATTTCTGATCTATATGAATGACCTCTCAGTTTATATAAAGGACATTGCAAGTACAGTTCTTTTCGCCGATGACACTAGTGTCCTGGTGACCAATACAAATTTAAACGAGTGTATAGTTAAAATGAATTATGTTTTGAGCTGTATGTCATGCTGGTTTAAAGCGAAAAAATTATCTGTGAATCTAGACAAAACAAAAGTGGTCAAATTTATAACCTGTCGTACGTCACATACTCAAATAGAAATCTGGATTAATTATATGTTATTAGAAGAAATTGACAGCACAAGGTGTCTGGGCCTTCAAATGGACAGATGTTTAGATAGGAAAGCTCATATAAATTTATCTTACCTAAATCCAGCTCTGCCTGTTATGCTATCCGAGAGGTGGTTAATGTGAGTTCTATTGGCACACTTAAATTAGTATATTATGCATACTTTAACTCTATTATGGAATACGGAATATTATTTTGGGGCAATTCAGAAGAAAGTAAAAACAATATTTCTTATGCAAAAGAAGGTTATAAGAATCATTACTAACACCCACAACAGATGCTCCTATAAAGATATTTTTAGAAGATTGAAGATATTAACGCTTCCTTGCATGTATATATTCTCGATCCTAAAACTATTTGTATGCAATCGTGCCTTATTTGCAACAAATAATGTAATTCACAAAATAAACATTAGACAAAAGTATAATATCCATTATCCCAGTGCTAAACTTTCTTGCTTCCAGAAAGGTGTGTATTATGAAACTATCAAAATATTTGGCGCACTTCCTAATGTTCTTAAAGAAAAAATTGAAAATTTCGGTGCTTTTAAAAATTCTGTTAGAGAGTACCTTTGCTCAAACCTTTTTATTCTGTACAAGATTATCTGAACGACAAATTATCCTGATAATGCTTCTGTAGCTCTGTAAGTAGTAACTAACTGTTTCAATGACAAATCATTACCAATAAATCTTTGATGCATGTTGAACGTTCATTTTTGAGGTATATGTATTTAAGAAATAACAAGAATGGTATCCATTGCAAAAATGTTTAGACACACTGGCATAAGCCAAGTGAAAGCTGAATTAAAAAGTGTTTGATTTTGTATCATATATAATTATCCCTGCTTTGTTTACGGTAGTGTTGTTCATATTGCCTGTATACTATGTGTTTTATTTTAACTTTTGTACATATGTATGCTATTAAACCTTATACCTCTGGACATGTTCAATGTTCACTGCCTTTTCTGGCTACAAGTGAACCTACTGAACGCAAATTAATCTAATCTAATACATAGATACGTTTATCTAAATGGTAAAATTAAAAGTATTTTATTGACTTTAAAATGTATCCTTTCTCAGAAAAGTTACAAGATAGAATATTTTATTTCTGAGTTTGCAATCTGAAAAAGGAAAAATGTTTTTGTTACATAATGTGTGTGCGCCCTTGAAATAACCTTGACTAATTTTGTGTGCAATCGTAGCAAGATTTGTGGAATTCTCAGGATTGGTTCTTAATTACAAGAAAATATTAGACCTCACACTTCTTTACCGGTAACCAAGTATCTGGCCAGACATTCTCTGTTTTTTGTTGTTGTAATTTACGTCCTCCAACGTTAAGTCATATCATGCTGATGAACGAAATGGGTGAAATAATGCTCAAATGAGCCCGGGGTGCATGGAGCTTAGAGTTACCCGACATTCATCTATCAGGATAAGGGAAAACCCCGGAGAAAACCTTAACCAGGTAACTCACCCTAACCGAGATTCAAACTCGGGACCTCTTGAACGTGAGGCAGACATGCTACCATCTTCGCTACCGAGGCGGGCGCCAGACATTCTGTTATAGTCTTGCCATATCCACCATATTCGCCCGATCTCGGGAAGGAAAGCTTCAACAAGATATCACAGACATCCAACGGGCTGTGCAAAATGGGCTTACATCGAAGTTGAAACTTTCCCTACTTACTTGCAAGACCTTCAGAAATATTTGGCAATTGCATATAGATAGACATGGGAACTAATTCGATACGAGCTGGGGTCATTATTTGGTAAGTGTAATTTTCTATCTTTTAAGTACCTCTGTTCTGTACACTTTCTGGCAAAAGAAGTATTTGATTTTAAAAAATAAATTACGTTGCATGAAATAGCAGTTATAATAAACATGTGTGCACTCACATGACCTTCTCTGCTCTCGTACAAACCAGTTCCAAAAATAGTTTGTTCTAATTATCTACCTGTGTTAATAGAGATAAATACTTTATTGCTTATTTTCTTGAAGGTGCAAGGGAATATGGAAACACAGCAGGCTTTAAGCGAAGGTCAAATCTTTAAAGAGCTGATGATGCATATGATGGTCATGAAATTCCACTTCCTTGCCAGGCCTAAAAATAAAATAAGAACGAAGTAGTTCTTCACATTTGAAAAATTTTCAGTGTTGAAAAATTCAAACATATAACAAGGAATATTTTGGAAATGGTTCATTCCGAAGAAAAAAGTATTTGAGATTCCAATTATATGTTTTAAGGAGATCTACAGTTTCTTTGCAAGAAAACTTTGTCTTTTACGGTTTACTAGTTATGCAAAGGTCCTTTCGAATGAACAGGACTTCTATGAGCACTCATGGGAAATTCAGGAAGTGCATATCATGCAAATATTTTAAAAATATACTAATTTAAACAAAATACTTAGTCATTTTTTAGAAAATCAAAAATACGTAAATGTGTTTCATAGGAAGGGTAATCTGGAGTAGTAAGTTTTTGACAGTCAGTGTTGAAAAATTCAAACATATAACAAGGAATATTTTGGAAATAGTTCATTCCGAAGAAAAAAGTATTTGAGATTCCAATTATATGTTTTAAGGAGATCTACAGTTTCTTTGCAAGAAAACTTTGTCTTTTACGGTTTACTAGTTATGCAAAGGTCCTTTCGAATGAACAGGACTTCTATGAGCACTCATGGGAAATTCAGGAAGTGCATATCATGCAAATATTTTAAAAATATACTAATTTAAACAAAATACTTAGTCATTTTTTAGAAAATCAAAAATACGTAAATGTGTTTCATAGGAAGGGTAATCTGGAGTAGTAAGTTTTTGACTTGTAAACGCCACCGTTCTCTTTACCTCCTTGGCTGAAAATGAATTACTGGTCCTTTGTTAAGCGTTATAATTGGGATTGCACGTACTGTGAATTTCAGCAATTTGATACCGAAATTAGGAATTGCAATGAGTAAACAATCGTAATGGATTTCAAAGGAGTATTGTATATTTGTTACGACACGAACAGGTGCTATTGGTTGAGTTGTGTAACGAAAGACACGGGAGAAAAGGGGTTTTCTTAGTAAGAATCCTGAATGAATTGCACTTGACTTTGTTTGAAAAGGATATTCTCCGGACCCTTAATGATGGCATGAGCGAGACTAATAATCACAATAGACAAAACAGTTACAAGGGTAACCTTTGTGTGAAAAGAGGGCTTCCAGAAGTGAAAGTTACACACCAACGCGCAGCTGTGAGGACACTCAGTCCTCGGCGTGAAGCCGATTAGGGCAGTCATCGCTTCTGTCTTGGTCGAAGGTAGACCAGAAGTGATGAGAGAAGAAACTTTTCGGTTCATATATACGTAAAGAACGAATTAAGTTTGATCGAGTAATAAGCATTCCACAATCAGTAACTCTAAACAGTGATATTGGTAACCCTTGGTTGGCAACTTCGAGTTTGATGTAATGATAACAAGGAGCAGTCATTAAACCGGTTTGAAACGGGCATTCCAGTGTCATTAAAACATACATACCCACGCATACTCTAGGAGAAACCTCATTGCCTAACCCTGAGCTACCCATATTATTCATTACAAACTGTAGCGTCAACTGGAACTGTGTGCCACACATTTTCCGCTTCAATTTGCATCCCCTGGAGGCCACGCAACCGAAAATGTCCATTCTTCATACAATGTCTGGATCGCGAAAGATGGCTGTTTAAGTAACCCAAATGACTTAGAACTAGCTGTCGGTTTACTATAGAGCGACGATGTCGGTGTAGGGCAACTATTTGAACAATGTGAAGAACACTTGATACAGATGCAGATGCCTTTCTACCTGAGAGAAGAGAAGAATATTGTGACATAGAGGAACGTGACACAGAATGTGTTCTAGTAGAAAGTGATGAAAATATAAAGTAGGAAAAAGATCGTGAACCCAGAATTACACGTAGAACAAGTTCAGAAGTGTATAAAGTATATTTATTTGGAACACGGTGCAATAATAAGCCATGAATGCTTTGCGAGTTTGGAGTCGGAAAACTAGGATAGTGTAAAATAGCAAAACAGAGGGGAAAAATCAGAAAAATAACCAGCAGGCGTTGTAAGTAAAAATTGTTTATATGGCTTATTTTGATGTAATAATTTGTGTTATTCTTTCATACTATATTTTATCTGCTGACTATTTTGTTAATACTGCACTGTCCTTTGTGTTAATCTAACATTATTGTAAGATTGATGCCGTATTTATTATCCGTATGATTGAATACTTTTTAATAATTAATAAAATAATAATTAAATTATAATGAGGAAGTAATGTGAATTAATTTAATATAATGATTATTACAGGTGGATAAGTTCATGAAACGAAGTAATAGTGTATAAATTCAATTACTAGGATGCCAATAAATATTTTAAATCAGAGCTATGTAATTATGTTGCTGGTCTATATTGATAAAAATGTTGATAAAAATGTTACTTCTAAAGGTGCTGTCAGGGGATGGATGGCTACCTGGGTCATTAGCAGCCCAGTCGGGACCGGTCCAAACCTGGCTCAAACCAGTATTTCCGGGAAATGTCCAAGTATTGGCGCTTCGCTAGCTAGAGTGGGTTTCTGAGAAACTAGCCGGAGGCGAGGCTATAGCTGTTTCTGGTAGGTGAGATGATGTTCTAGAGTATGTCTTCTAGTCTGAGACGTGGTGCAGTGCAGACGTGTCTAGCCGTCCCTTGACAAACGTTTAGTCAGTAATCATCAGTAGCGCGTATCTTATAAAGTGAACAATATCTCTCAGCAGTGAAGTAAGCGCCGAAGTATATTTTTAGAATAGTGCTATTGATTTATTCAACCGTGATAGATTTCAGCCACTCCGTATAGCTTAACCGTGATAGTGGAAAGCTATAGTCATTGGATCAGAACATGGCAGCAACTGTGAGCACGGAACGACGCTGAGAAATAAAGCAATTACAAGGAAGTGTGTTGTTTACATTCGTCAACCTATCTCACGCATACCCTGCAGATAGCGTAGTCTCAGCTCTACTGACTAGCCAGGGCAAAGGAATAGATTGCTTAGAAGGCTAACCTACTAGACGACCAGACCATCGGGATCCAGGCTCATCAACTCGGCGACAAGATTAAGAACGAAAATAAACAAAATTGAATAAAAGTTTTTAAAAATAATGAAGTACAGTCACAAAACTAGTTAAAAAGTAGTTAAAAATTGGTGCCTACTAGATACCGCGCGACCGACCATGTCGAAATTAAGGCTCATGTACACACAAACATGTACGAAATTCTAAACCTGCTTTGTTGAATTCAGCAGACCTCAAAACATATGTTTCCGGTGAAATACTAATATGAATTTTGGCTGGATGTTATACTTTCCCCACATACTGTTATGTGACAGAGGAAACAAAAGTTGGAAGAAATAATTTTGAAACCTCACATTTTACATACATTTCACGGATACGTTGTCTCAAACAAGTTACGACCATTCTTCATTTATATTTTCCACTGTATATTTTGCTCACATAAAAACTTAACACTGTGTAAGATTACAGACATCTTCATCTCTTTTCCACTTTCCACATTCACTTCGTATTTTATATGTAAAGCAGTCAGTAAACTACAAAGGAATCCCTTTAAAGTTAATGGTGCAGCCAAAAAGGTAAATTCGATCGCCCTACCTCTTCTACAGTCAACTAAAGCGCTGAAAGCATATCAACTGTACTTCAAAAGAGTGCACTTAACTCATTGGTCACGTAAGTGCGAGCAGGGATTTTGTGATCCTTACCTTGTCCATTCCAGCAAATTAAATTATCACTTGAGTGCGTGAAACAGTTATTTAAAAGTTGGGCGAGACAGACTTTTAATCTTGCTTGATGTGCTCTTTTAACCGAGTGGAGTGAATGATACTCTTCACCTTTGCAATCGATCCGCAGTGGCCAAAGATTTTTGCAGTTTCTCATGGTCACTAGGCGATTGAGATTGAATAATATCCTTTCTGGTACTTCCCATTCCTTCATTTTCTTTCAACTTCATTTCATGTGGTCTATTTAGTGTCGGAAGTGTCGGCGGTGGGCGAGTGTAGTGCTACTCTGCAGACTGTAAATGCTATTGTCTGTCCAGCTGGGTGCAGCGGCTTAGACCGCTACTTCTGACGTTACTTCGAAGGCGGGTTGTTTTTAATTGGGTTGGACTCAGTGGAGCGGTGGTCCCGATACCTGTGGCAGATTGGGAACCTGTAGGGGAGATAATAAGACGGGATTACGAGACATTTCCGGAGGTAGCCTAGAGAACTGGTAACCAGTATACTGTAACGCTGGCCATCCTAAGGAGTTTTAATAATCTTCAGGAATGGGTTAAAAAACGTAAATACCGTATTCACTTCCATGTTGTGATGATGAGGGATTTTTAAAGCAATAAAATTCAGCATTTCTATTATTCAGATGATGACAAAATGAAGAATCTCTAGCGTACGTTAGGTTGTCACGTGTCTCTAGCACGGGTCACGGCTATAAATAATAATGATATTCAATCAAATAATCATGTTATTAAAACAGAAGAAGAATTTAATCTAACAATTCATACTATTAAGTATTGGTTTAAATTCAATTAAGTATATTGATTTGGGTTGAAGAGAATACTTTTGGAGTACTATCGTCCACTCATGGGTGTAGTGCGGAATCCCTTCCGTCATTAATCCAGGCAGATACATGCATCCGGTTTGATTTTCTTCGGTAAGTATTGTACATTTATCTAATTAACAATACGTTCCATCCGTCCTACGGTAGACTAGTAGTAGAGGCATGATTTTGACATGGAATTACACTGAAGATTTAGGAGCCTACTGAACCTGCGGGAGGAAGGGCTGAAATGTAAGTGGCGTCCCTAATATCCCCAGATCCCTTTGCAAACTACACGATTCTGCGAAGAGAGTTCTCGCTGACGGTGCATCACATCGGATGCCAGGACAAACAGCTACTGAAAGAAAACTTCACAACCACACAACTCACACGTGGACACTGGTCTGATACTTCTACGGTAAAATATGACAGTTAAGTTCGGTATGGTCACTTAAAGCTTTTCCAAAATGACACCAACATTCGCTTATCGATTTGGAGAACGGAAAAAATTTCCAAGTACAAAGTGGCCATTTCATCATAAATCGAATCTGGGATATGCCAAATACCAACTTCACACGTTACACTTATTTCTCTTCTGTATGACTGGTTTGAGACACATGCCAAGCAACAAATCTGGAATAATTAGTGACGTTAGGTTATTATGAAAGGAAAGGAGGCCAGAAATAGTCTGTTCAAGTGAATTCTGGCACAACAGTCTAATATTTTACAACATTTTTTCCCGAAGTAGATATTTAAGTTCAAATGATGTTCGAATAAAAACCAATAGTCATCGAATAAAAATATAGTGCAGCAAGGGCTTGCGAAATGCGTGATATACCCTCTCATATATAGAAATGACAAGGGCAACCAAATGATTCAACTGGGTGAAAATGTATAAGAGGGGGAGGTGAAAGGATATTAATTGGCAGGGGAGAAATGTACATTAAATACCGAACGAGATGGCTTACGGGTAGCGGTAAGGTTCGCTTTCGGAGGTGAAAGCTTTATTCCCGTTGGACCGGTCTCCCAGGTCTCTGAATTTTTCAGTGGGTAGGCTATATCAGCAGGCAAATATTGGTTTGGTTTCCGTAATGCTGTGAATTATTCTGACACCAATAGCTGTCATGTCATTTCTGTATGTTTCAGAATTAGATCAACTAACGACCGCAAAATGTATAAGCGGTGGAATTTGCTTTGCCTGTCCTAGCGTCCGAAGTGTTGCGAAGCGCTAGGGAGATCTTCGGGAGGAAGGCTTTGTGTGTGGGGACACTGAGGTGGGGATCTTAGGTTTGTTTTAATTTAAGGAATTTTCAATGATGGCTTTTCAAAGTCTGCCCTGGAAGGAAAGTTTAACTGTGACTTTGGAAAATATAGAATTCATGACCAAGTTGTAATCTTGGCTTAACAAATTTCAGTACCTAAAATACATACATTACAATATCATCAACTCATGATTGCATTAAAGAAATCGGTGGCCATAGCGTCTGTATTCACGATTGCAAAATGTTTCCCCTTTCATTTTTAACGTTGTGTTGCATGAAATTGTTCTCTTCCAGTGATCAAAGTGACACGTTTGGCTATATTACATGGGATATGCACTGATATCTGCTGTAAAATGCCTTCCTTGTCGCCATATTACTTAACCGTATAGCATTTGAACAGGTTCGTAAGCTTTTATATGACCTTAAACGGGATATAATCAGATGCTCTACTTATCTATACGAATGTGAAATGTATAATACATCAGACATTTGAGTAATGTAGGTATAAAATCGTGCTGAATTAGAAATACCGTGGAAATTAACTGTTCTTTCACACTAGCCGAGTGTAGGATGCATTATTAAAGGGTAGAGCCAGACTGAAGAATTCAATGCCATAGCCGGGATTTGAAACACCGTCCAGCCGATCTAACCATTTGAGCTACTATGGCCAACGTGCCAACATGACATTGAATTCTCCGACTGACTCGTGTTTCTCCCGGTAAACCACTAGGAGTTCTCCTAAACACATGAGACAACTACCTTGATGGCGACTTACTATGCTGTAAGTACTTTACGGCCAAGGCTTTATAGTTCGGACCACTATTAGGTACAATTAATCGAAATTAATTGTTCTTTCACACTAGCCGTGTGTAGGACGCATTATGAAAGGGTAGAGCCAGACTGAAAAATTCAATGCCATACCCGGGATTTGAGCCACGGATCTTCTAGTTTCCGTCCAGCCGCTCTAACCATTTGAGCTACTATGGCCAACGTGCCAACATGACTTTGAATTCTCCAACTGACTCGTGTTTCTCCCTAGAAATAACGTATTATTAGCCTGTAAATAAAGGTAACCAAGGTTACAATGAAGTTTTCAAGTTTGACGCTGGCACTTCGTGACCTTATTTGGGATTTATCATACCTAAAATATATCTTAGCCCTTACAATTAATTATTTATAAAAAGTAATATTTTTATAAGGCCGCGCCATGGCTGAGTGGTTAGACCACTTGGTTCTCACCTAGGCGGCCCGAGTTCAATCCCAGGCAACCGTAAAGTAGGATTTGTGGTGGACAACAGAGCGCTGCGTTGGGCTTCCTCCGGGTCCTCCGGTTTCCTCCACCATCATTCCACCAATTGCTGCATCATTCATTCATCCCAGGCGTTGGTCCGATTTCGCAACCCTGATCTCATCTATGTCAATATGCTTTGGCTCCTTCGCTCTGGCGGAACCCAAGAGACTCCTGTCATCAGCATTGGTGACAAAGGGAGACATAAATAAACCTTTCCATCATGCTTTTGAAAAGCGATTAAATGAGCATTTAAATTGTTTTCTGTTAAAGGGCAGCTAAGAGATTATCAAATTATTTTCAGAAATAGAATACATATAGAGTAAGAAATCACGAGTTTGAATCTCGGTCAGTGTGAGTTATCTGGATATGGGGTTTTCCGGAGTTAGCTCTTATGCTTTTAGGTAACTCTAAGCTATATGGACCCTGGGCTCATTTGAGCATAATTTCAACTATTTCATCCATCATCCGATATGACTTAACGTTGGGGGACCTCAATTAAAATAAAACTTTGATTATTTCTTCTTATGTCAAACTTAAAAGCTCAGGAATAAATAAATCAATCAAGAAAGCAATTTTCACTGTGGCAGAATGGTGCCTCAGACTCCGAATATATGCCACAATCTAACTTCGTATATGAAATAATCCACTAAGGCCCGATTTCACCAACAGATGTTAAAATCGACGTTAACTAATGTAACGTAACAATTGTAATAGCGCTAACAATTTCTTGCATTTCACCAACCTGTTTTCTGAAAATGTTAACAAACACGTGCTAACGCCAAGAAACTTGTAAATATTACAGTTATAGAAGGCTGTGGATGAGTCGTATTATTTTCTGAACGTACTACGATGCGCCTTTCTTTTCATTTTCGTCTGCACCGCAGTCTGTACACAGCTAAAAATGGCGGATAAACAAAATCATAAACAAAAGCCATGAAACAAATTTCTCATAAATGGAGAAAGAATTGTTAATTGAATTAGTGACGAAGTATAACGATATCGTGGAAAATAGGACGGATGCAGTGAATGTAAAAGAGAAAGATCACACGGGGCAAAATTGGAAACAAACTTAATTCAAATGCACGTCATTACTACAAACGAAACGTATTACGTAAATTTAAAATGAGGTGCGAAGAAGTACAAGTGACGAGTGACTTACACGTTTCAAGACGGAAGGTGGACAGTGTGTTATCCACAGTGAATTATAAAATCGCAAAGTTATTTAATACTTGATGCAAAGGCGAGATCGGCATATTCCTTTCGATGCATGTTCTAACTCAGTATTATGTAAATTTAAAACGAGGAGCGAAGAAGGGCAAGTTACTTGAACGTTTCAATACGGGAGGTGGATAATGTATTATCCACATAATTCAGTGAATTATAAAATCGCAAGGCTATTAATACTTGAAGCAAAGGCGAGATCGCCATATTCTTTTCGATGCATGTTCTGACCTCTCTTGTACTTGCGCAGTAACCTTCATAGCAACATTTTTCGACAGTCTATACCTCCGTAAAATTTTTTCTTCGGATAGCTCCTCAAAATCATTTCTCCCCATAGGCCGTACTTTATTGCGAATGTCATTTAGATGGTCTTAAATATAGCAAATCGACATCAACAGCTGAGTTCATGTTCGCCATCTTGACTATTTACAATTGTTAAGGACTTACCATCAAAAATTTGGCTTGTTAGTTTAACAAGAGATTTGTTGGTGAAATGCAATTTTTGTTTTAACTATTGCAGAACTCGTGCTAAGTCTTAACATCTGTTGGTGAAATCGGGCAAAAGTTTATTATTAATTCTAGAGTAACTGAAATCGAATGAGCTTGTGGCATAATACCGCAGTGAAATTAATTGTACTGCATAATGAGAGCAGCGGACATTGCTCATAACGATTATTTCATCAAGGTATTTAGAAACATAAATAGCCAGTATATCCAGCACGGTATGTTTATTAAATCTGGATTTGAATTTATTCTCCCATACACCGCAATTGGATTTTGCGGTACGTCGAGGGCCAAAAATCTCTTTAATAGCTTTCTCGATATTTTCTATGTATCCAGCGTGAGCCATTTTTTAATTTTATGTATAAAGTCTATATGAAAGTCTATAGTATCGTCTTCTTTGAAGAAAAGTACAGATCAAGGCTCTCTTCCCCCAAAATCTAGTTCTTGAATAATTAACTTGCCTTTCCGCACTTTTAAATTTCGGCCTTCATTCAAAGTCTCGATCAAAAACAAAATCTTTACACCTGAAAACGTTAGAGATCCCGCTGCTGTTCTGATTATGGTAACTTTGCCATTGTTTCGATGTTCTTTTCCTCCTGATCTAATCCATTATCTGCTTTACGGGTTTCTTTATGGGACACGTTTTCTATAGTCAAGCGAGTATGCTGTTCTTATAAATTGAAAAATATGTGATATGAATTAGTTATGGATTTAATACTTTATATCTGACATAAATACTAGTATATAACACGACACTAGTCGACAACAATGAATGAGAAAGCCTATATTGTACTGACAATCTGCAACAGCATCGACACTAGGGATCAGAAGTGAATAAAGGGCAAGACTATAGCAGGAAAACTAATTGTGCAATGAAAACATTAGTATTTTAACCATTGAATGCATGGCGAGGCAGGTATGCAACATTAGAGTGTACTCAGCTTGAAAAATGCTTTAGTGCATGTTGTACTAGTCATTGTTAATTATACGCACAAAATATTGCATCTTTTTAATTGTACATTTGACATTATTTTACAATTATATTGTCATTTTTTACTACAAAAAAGTACAAGAAACTGCATTAAATGGTACCCAGTCAACATCCAAGCGTGCCATCACACCTTCCCCTTCCTTCACCACAGGCACATTTGGCTGCAGCTACCAAGATTCGAACTCACGACGTTTGGCTTTGAATGAAAGGCCAGTTCATTACTATGGCTTTGATAAACATGTCTATTCGAATTGATTGCGTTGAGGCACCGCAGAAAGCGACATGAGAACCGGTTTAGAAATGACAGTGCGGCATAAGTAACAAAATATTTCATGCATTTAGGGGTTAAGGTCTCACCTCAATAATGAAAATTCTAACCCTGAACTGAGGCTGTTATCTTTACTTCACTGCGTTACCAAAGCCCTGCTTTTTTATTCCATTGGTGAAGCTGAATTTCGAATTCGGTAGAACAAGGTACAAATCCTGGTTCCCTCCAACGTGACCTGCAATTGTACTGCTGGCTGACCAAACCAAATGCTGGGATAATGTCTTACGCCATAGATCTCCTCTCTCCCATTTACTCTCATTTCAGATGACTATCATTTCGTTAGAAAGATGACACAGATACTTGCCATTTGGAACTTCTCTGTTCCGTCAGAGAATGCCTGCTTGAACCGCATCTGCTCATAGAACATTACGCGGTTCTCGCTGGAAGGGAGCTATGAGCTATCCTCCAAAGAATTGGACGGTTCGCGTCGGGTGGTTGAGGCTATAGCTTTTAGAGAACCCTGTGCCCCTCTGCATTTACATTATCTGATCCTGCAACCCGTACTTTTCTACGGTTTCAGCATCTCACCCGTTTCTCCCGGAAGTGTATACACAAACAATTAAATAACAACTGAGTGAAGATATTAAGACTGCAACCTTTAAGTTCAAATTGAAACCACAACCAACACTTTTATATTGAAACAATATAAACTTCTGGATTTACGGGTTCTCAGAACAAAGCAGACAAATTATAAATTTACTGCCAAAAGCATTAATAAAATAGAAATGTTATTATAATATGGTCAGGTATAATGTCGAAGTTCACATTTTGTCCTACGTAATGTGACAGTCAAAGAGAGCCTTAAAGGTCCGAAAGTACAATTAAACGTGGCAACATAATCTCATATATAGCATATAATTTATATAATTAAAATACTAACCGTTAAAATGCTAAAATGATCATTATACAGATGATTTTGAAGAAGATAATTGTACCTTTTACTGCATATAAAGCAACTTCTTCTATGTTACATTTCTTTAATTCTAAGATTTTCTAGGAGTTGAAGAAACTAACTTTAGTTAATTGATGGACATTAATAATTTCTTCACACTAGCCGGACCAGGAGATCCGTGGTTCAAATCCCGGCCATGGCATTGAATTTTTTATGTTGACTCTATCAAAAACCTTAGCATATATACGGCTAGTAATAGTAATTTCCATCAGTGAACTAAAATAATAAGAGTTAAATGATGAAGTCTAGGACTCAAGTACTTACGATAGTAGGTCGCCACAAACGGTGTATCTGGAATGCGAGAGCTCCTAGTGGTCTACCGGGGAAATATATGAGTCAAATGGAGAATTTAATATTGTCGCGAACCCGTTATCGCGATAGCGCGGCTTGTGCACACAAAGGAACTGATAAAGATAACACGGAAGGTCTGCCGAAACAAATAAAGTTAGATAAAGGGAAAATTTAGTGACATCTGCATTGATAGAGAACATTTGGTTTCTTGTTTGTACCAGAAGGGTCTAGAATTATCAATGGAGGTAAATATAAGAGATCGCGGCACGCCAGCAGAGTAGTTGTAAGCAATCGTAAACAAAGTCGTAACGAGTGTTGTAATTGAAACTGGTGTGTTTGGAAAGTGAGCTCTTTGTTTGTGGGTATGGTCAACGACCTTGGTAGATTGTAATTGTGTATGTGACATAATTCTGCTACTGTAAGGATTGACAGTGTGTATTTCTACGGAAATAAAGAACATTTTGAATTTCTGCAAATATCATGACGGCAAGTTGGCGATGGTGGCTCAATGGGTTAGAGCGACTGGACGGAAACCAGGAGATCCATGTTTCAAATCCCGGCCATGGCATTGATATTTTCATGTTGACCCTATCTATCAAACATGGTAATTTAAATTTATTAGGACCTTACTGCATGTGTACCGAGAAAGATAGGAGGACCCAAGAAGAGGCTTGTGTCTTGTTTAATGAAATGCATCCAGAAGGAAGGATTACTCGTTCTACGAAAAGAAAAATTTTGAAAAAAATAAATCAATGAAACTGGAAGTGTTAAAAAAAGTATAAAGTGCTCTAAATTAGAATACGTCGCGAAACCTGTGGACCAAAAATAATTGCCATTAAAAACGTCACGCCCTACTCACAATCTAAGTAATTTGAAAACATGTTGATATATTACAGCTTTTCTAAAAAAACATTACTTCACAAAACGATAACAACAAGGTTACAAGCATATTGTTACATAAGTTCTACTGACAACGTATAATGTATTTCACGTTTTTGACTGCCTCTATCTTTCGCTTTTATCACTAATTACATTTATATTTTATTAAAGCGTTACCCTAGCATTTCTTAAATTTTAATTGGCATTGAAAATTGACAAAGTTGAGAGAAAACTCTTGCTTGAGTCTATCTTTAAACTACGGTTTCAGGATTCAGCGTGTAGATAGAACTTAAGATGAGAGATGAGCGAACAGGTATCTAAAATTGTGTTTTCCGTTGTGTTTTACCAGTTTACAGAAGTAATCGATTTTTAGCAGGACATGACGCCTTAGTAAAAATAATAAAATAAGTTTTCAGATACCTCCCTTCTAAACGGCTTTCATGTGCACGCAGGAAATAGGGAACTTTCACGAAACATGTAATTTAGTCTTCAAATTTATTTTAATTAACAATAATATACTGCTTTTCAATAAAGATAGAGATTCTTAAAGTAACTCATTTCCCATAAATCACACACGCCGATAAAGTTAGGTCGTTTCTCCGCGTCCTCGTTATTACAACAAGGAAATGAATGCCCTTATCACAAGAAAGTTGCCTTCATCCGGCAGCCGTTGTACAACCTGTTGCGTGCGAGCTGAATGAAGTGACGCACGCCAGGTTTTCCGTTAATGTCACGCATGTCACATAAACTATAGGCTGGTCGTTTACGGGATTATCAGCTCTTGCTCGCAAATAATCCAACATCTATGTATGCAACATGACCTAATTAGTGATATCCTCTCTTGGTAACGCAGTAGACCACATCAATTGGGGATTATTAGGTACATCCAGTTCTATTGATCATCAACTGGAAGATTGGCCCGATCCGTCCTCAAAGTTCCTTCATTTTCTGGGTCTTCCAGAAACGCGTTTTCTTGTAACTGGTACAATAGCATTTGATAAGGCATCCATTCCGATTATGACACCTGCCTACTATTTATGTTACATTTACATACGATCTTTAAAATATTGTCACAAGCGACTGTTTCATTTAATTTAAATAGTGCATTGTCAGTAGTTATTTGGATTATTGTGATGCATGTGACGTGATGTCAAATGACCTTTCCCACTTTAGTGAAGTATGTAAAAAGTGTTCTCTCTCTCTCTCTCTCTCTCTCTCTCTCTCTCTCTCTCTCTCTCTCTCTCTCTTGTGAGCAAACTACGGTGAACGACGGACGTAGGTCCGCTCTATGTAAGGCAGATAACGGCCATGTGGTCACTTGTGTATTTTCTATTATTGTAGTTAACCTTTCATGTTTAAATTGTAATTTAAGTATTTTGTAATGTAATTGAACCTTGATACAGGAAATCCCACCCCTCCTGAGTATGCCTACCTGTGATTTATTAGCCCCTGAGCTGCGACCTGGTCACGTGGCAATCTAATTCTTTACCATCCATGGTCAGGTTGTTACAATATCAGGCCACAATCTGGGCATTTTATCTTCGGAGTAATTGTTTGACGGCAATAACGTTCAATTATTTATAGTTGATGTTAGTTTGGTTATTGTCACACAGCGCAACAGGCCAAACTTTCAGCTCGCGTATAGAGGACGCTCCCAGCAGAAAACAAAAGAATCCGATATTGATGCGACGCAACAATCGCTTTTCAGGCTTTGAAAAGTATAAAAACTAAAGGCGGTAATTTTTATTGTTCACTTAACTTGGCTAAATATTTCATTTTGTATGTACAATTAATTGACCTCCCTGAGGGACCGTCACTCTGCCGAGGTGGGGGTTTCAGTACCCAATGATCCAGATATGTTCAGGAAGCTATGCTGCTAATTTGCCAAAGGTGAGAGGAAGCAGAGAAGAAACCACAACGGGCCAAGAGTTCGATAATCTGGGAAAACAATTCAACTAGGAGAGCAAACTCCAAAATTAAACCAGGAAGACTCTCCTAAGCCGTCGTGAAGGCAGAAATCTAGGGGCAGAAAAACCTCACAGACAAATTCTGCTCCTCTAGGTTCGAGGTTTTTGCGACTGGGTCGGTGTCCCAGATAAAAGATTTTTCACTCCTAAAGCTCAAAAGAAGGACAACTGAATAGATCTGCCGAAGACGACCAGGGCACGAAATATAGTTACGAGGCAAACAATAGCAGGAGTACTAAAGATACTTACATGGAACGTGATAGGAATAAAACAACAAAGAAAATGAATTAGAGAAAGAATTATTTCAAGGAAACCAAATGTAGTATTGATAACAGATACAGCTAAACCTATGTTTAGGGATATTAGAAGAACGCTAAAGAATAAAATACAAAAAGAAACAATGCCAACATTTTATAAGACGATGGCAGTACCCATCTTGACTTATGGCTCAGAAAATTCGGCCATGAATGGGAAGGAAAGAAGAATGACAGAAAGAGTAGAAATAAAATTTCTTAGATATGTTGTTTGATATTCCCTCACAGACCATATGGGAAGTGGAACTACCAAAGAACAACTCAAAATATTTAACGATAAAATGAAAAATTACAAACAAAATTGATACGATCACATACTCAGAAAGCAGAATAATAGACCGAAAAACGACAATGCAAACAAACCCACAGGTACTAGAGGTGTTGGAAAACCTTGACACTATTGGGAAGATGACGTCTGACCCGGAACAAGTCAAATTAGTCTATCTTTATGAAGGTGATGATTTATCAACGAATAATTGAATTGACTCTAATTATTTAAAAACATGCATATACAGGAGTAATGTATTTAAAAGGGTTAACTCTGAAAGAATTAATTCCTCAGTATAAATTAAACATTAAAATTTCAATGATAAAAATACTGGAATTGAAGTACTTGCATTAGTAAGTCGCCACAAATATGTATCTCGAATATGAGAACTCTAAGTGGTTTGCCGGGAAAATATAATGAGTTAATTGAGAGTTTAGTGTCGCGTCGGCATGTTGGCCATGGTAGCTTAAGGGGTTAGAGCGACTGGACGGAAACCAGGAGATCAGTAGTTCAAATACCGGCCGTGACATTGAATTTTTCAGTTGGCTCTAATTTTATATAAATATTTTGTGTGGCAGATTTACAACAGATTAATATGCACGGTATTCATAATGGAAATACCCTATGTTCATTATGAATACAACACATAAATTTATCTAACCATTGTATAGATATGTTTCTTTTCCATGATATATTTTTATGGTTACAGAAATAACATTATAATGCACTACAATATACTTTATAAATATCTTAAAAATAAATCTTCTGCAGTTTTCATGTTGTATTGCATGGGGTTGCTCTCAGTGATCCTATGTCGAGATGTAGGCAAAGCGTTAATGCATGTGCAGTTTGCTATTCTCAAATGGGCCATTTCTCTTGAGCTGAGCCTTGACTACAGACAATTTATATCCAAGATTTTAATGCGGAATTGCAACAGGGTAAATTTCATTCTCCTATGGTAAAAAACACTACGGTACTACCAAACACAGTTAATCTGAAGTCATCTATCTCTCTTTAATCTATGTGCAACTTCCTCTGAAAGTTATTACATTAAGTTCACACACAAGCGCACACATATACACACATTCACGCTTTCATTTATACTTTCAGACTATAGGAAGATTGGAGAAAAATTCTGGCTAAGAGACTCTCCCGACCCTTCAAAGAAGTAGTATTGCAGCCGGTCCTCTCAATCTGAAGGCTAGTATACTAAACCCGAAGAGTACATTTTCTTGACTTTATTTCTTGGCCGAGTTTCTTCTCTGTCTAATTCTTCTCTACCTGTTTTTTTACTTTATTTTTCACTATATACTATATAGAGGAATATAGCTAGAAATAAAAAAGTCAGTTATGTACAATACTTTCATTTAATTTCAACGTCTAAAGGATACATCAAAAAGAAAATTCCCCTAACTTTAAACGAGTTTCTCAAAAGTGGATATAAGAATTTTAATTAAAATATCACATAATTAAATATAATCTTGAATTTTCTGAGTTTAGCCTTTGAAGTCCTCTGCATCATGCATGACGCTTGCATAACTGGTAGACTGTAATACACAACATTTTAGTACAACAATAAAACACACTTCCTTAAAAAACACATTTTCCCAAATATTTTTAGCGGGGTTAACCATTTATCAATCAATATTTATTATTGTCATTTTTTTAATTTTCCAATGCCCATACGTTTCTCAAATGAGAAGCCATTCGTTTCATTTTCCTCCCGATCATGCAAGAGAACGGAATTTGAAATACATAACAACCATCTTTTAAAAGAGTTGACAATTGCTTAAAACCTACTGTAGTTCCTTATTCCTATTGTACCCACAAGGTAATATGTAATAAAGTAAGTTTTACAAATGTCTGATTTGATTAGCACGACGTATATGGAAGTATAGGTTTTGTACAAGTGTGTGTGTGTGTGTGTGTGTGTGTGTGTGTGTGTGTGTGTGTGTGTGTGTGTGTGTGTGTGTGTGTGTGTGTGTGTGTAGGGAAAGAGAGAGAGAGAGAAAGAGAGAGAGAGACAATAACACATTATTTATCCAGCTTTGTTTAACCTAGAATATACGATATTAGGTGGTCTAATAGGTATAGTAGACGGTTTTTCGATTTTAGTGTTTCGAAAAATGTATTGGGTTTCGTTGGTTTGGCAATGCTATTTACAGGATGCCATGACTAGTATTGCATACATTGCGAGCATGTATCAGTCTTCAGTTGTTAATAAACAATCACAAAATGGAGATAACAAAGTTTGAACTTACAGTGAAGAGAAAGGAGAAGGTGTCGTTAGTGTGGCACAACGTTTCAACAATGGAGGCAAAACACTAAACATATTTATCACGTTATGGAAGGCAAAAGCATGGAATTTTAAGGATACACACCAAGTTTTGCGAGAAAATCTACGAAAAAGTACCTGTAGGCTTTTCAGAAGAACTTGGTGCATCCAAATATACCATACATTGCCACATAAAGGCACTTGGAAAACCATACCGAAGCTGTAGATCTGTACCTCATGACCTACACAGGCTGAACGTAGAGTGCATTTCTGTTGTCAGCTTATCCGTAATCTCTTGAATAATAGGTATATTTGGAGAATTGTCACTTGTGGTGAAAAATGGGTATATTACCGAGACCCTGATGCCTCAAAACAGTGATTCTATCCCCGCCCACCTGCCAAAGTCATCGTTAAAAGAGCAGTTCGGTCCCAAAGTAATGTTGTACGTCTGGTGGAATATTGAATGTGTCATTCACTGGGAGTGTGTTTCAAACGGGCGGGTAATTGGTGCGGATCTTTATTCTCAAAACCGGAATGAGTTCATGAAATTTTGAGACGGAGATGCCCAGTATTAGTTAATCTAAATAGAGTTTTACTGCAACGGAACAATGCAACACCACATACTGCACGAACAACCATGGAAAAAATTCAGGAATTGGGAGCAATCAAACTGCTACCACACCCAGAATACAGCCCTGATCTCGCAACGTCAGGTTATCATCCTTTTCTATTTTCTATGTGGAATAAATCTTGACAACACTGAAGCAGTTCAAGTGGGTGTCACTAAATTCTTCGCATGAAAAATCAGAGACTGGTACCATCGTGGAATAATAAACCTCACTGAACGGTGGCTCAAGACCATCGAACCTAATGGTCCACACTTTACAAATTAGTTAATTGCTTGTCAGAACACATTTAAAATAACTGTTTTTCTTAAAAAAACGACATTACTTATGAGACAGTATTAATATAAGAATCTCATTTACACCGTCTCTATTTGTCTTTTATTACTTCCTTCTCAGGGCCTTCTTTTGATTCCATAAATTAAATAGGCAACGACCCTAGTTTGGCAGTACTTTAATTGTGTATATTTTCTTATTTTGCAACCAAGTATCCTTTAAATAGTTGTGCACATGAACTCATATTTCCGAAGACATTCGAGCTCCTCGCAAGGGAGTAGCTAGCGACAAAAAACAAACATTACCTTAATCGCCAAGTATTTTCTCAGAGATTCAACCTTGCTTTATATTTTCGCTCAAACAGACAAGGGTAGAGGAGTAACGCTAGAGAAAATTAATGATGAATTATTTTGTTTGTTAAAGACTCAATTTCAAGGATTATGTTAGCTCTGCCTGTGTGCCGGAATCAAGTTTAGCAAGTAAATCTACTGACATGGGCTGTCACTTTTAAGCACACGTAAAAGCCATTGGTCTCAGTAGATTAGGAACCCGCGACCTGGGATCAGAAAGCGAACACTTAAGCAACTGAGACACTCAGGAAACTATACATAAACTGCAAATACAAAGATGTATACACGAGGTGTGACGTTCTATGAGTTATCATAAGAATTATAAAAGGTCATGTTAGATTTGATAATTTTAGGGAATAATAGAAAGCGGAAGCTTAAAATAAATTTACAAACACACCACTTGCTTAATACGTCACATAACTTTAGTTGTAGTTTTGCTACCATGCCTCTCTAAAGTTTACTGCATATATAGCACCTCTTACAACTACTTTGCATCCAATATTTAATATCCTCAAACCAACAAAAACTATAATATAAGACTTGAAGGTTTCACGGAGAGCATTACTAATCAAGGCTTCGCGGGTGATCAGCCATGTCATGTTAATAATGGTCGAGCTTTCGGTCATTGCAAACTCCATGGCCTTCTTCAGGCTCGACCTTTATTAACTTGACATGGCTGATCGCCCGCGAAGTCTTGATTAACTATAATATAATCCCGAGCAGTTGATTTTTGGATGCATTCTTAGATTTTGCTGTTATTATTCCCTAAAATAATACAAATACAGCTTAAATGAACAAAATTTTGTGCAGAATTTTAAAAATGCAAGTATAATTCGGTTTTTCTCTTATCTTATCTGTAAATTTATTCATGTGAAAATTTACCTTATCATTTTATATCGTATCGACAGTTTAGCACAAAAAAGTTATGTTTGGAGATATATTGAACTAACAATCTTAACACTGAAACCAGCAATTTAATTTCTGTTAAAAAAACAGAAGCCTTAGATCATTGCTTGGAAGCTGTTAATTATCAAGATCTTGAGCTAAAAAGTCATTATAATTTAAATACTGTGTAAAACTCATTAATTTATGCAAATGAGCTACGATTCATATAATACGGTCAATACCGAGAGAGATGGGCTCCGTTTATGACACAGGGCTCGACCACTGTGTCTGTTTTTTTGCGGTTTTCCCAGGTCAGTAGAAAAATGGTGAGGTGAACCCTTTCCTGCTCTGTATTTTTTGCTACCATTTCCTTTCACTTCTTCAACTTCACATCTCAAAATTGAAGGATCAAGCGACGCGTTGAGTCGTTAGAGTTCGCTCTATGTTTAGATTTCTCCGTGGCTCCTGCATGGCCCTTCCTTGGGACCCAATGATCTCAGGAATATGTGCAGGTGTACTCACACCTAGTGCAATTCTAGAATCGTTAGGGAATGCGCTGCGCTACGAACATATACTCGTCTAAAACTGGGTCACCTTCGGTTTCCCTTTCTTCAGGGAAGTCCCAAAGAATGAATAATTGACTGTACACAGCACTGAGCTTTAATGGCCTGGAGTCTCCTGCAACTGCCTAAACCTATTCCTAATCCCAACGTGGCATAAAGCAGAGGAAACCACTATACGTCTGGAAAGATTGAGTCAGACTGAACAATTCTGTAGACTGTACGTTTGTCTATTATTATATCATTTGAGTGCTAAAGTAGCAAAGCAAAGACATTTAAATGTTAGAAACGGACATACATTTTAAATATGTTAATAAAATTATAATCTTTCGAAATATTGACAGAGAAAGATAAGCTAATTGTATTCAAAGGACCATACATCATTTGGTTTATAATGGTGATGGGAAAGAGTATCGAACAAATATCAAAGTATATGTTTCCTGAGCACGACATAACAGTGAATAAAGAAAACCAATATATTAAGAAGAAAGAATTCTAATCAAACATTTTTGCGTACACGGTATAGTAACCTAAACATTAAGTATGACGCTATAATGCTTTCACTCTGAGCAGTCCACTCAAGGTCTCCCACGCAGATTTCCGCTCTGGTTATATCTGTCTCTTATTATTGCTGCTCTTATTAATGCTGCACTGTTCCTCCCTCATTACGCATTCAGTGAGAAGAGTGCTGGGAGCAGTCCAATGCGTAGAAAAAGTGACTTGGTGTGGCCTGGTGAAAAAAGAAAATGCTGTAGCAAAAATTCAATAATGAAACATTCACGTTCCTGCTTTTACCTGTGGTGCAGAAACTTGGACAGCAATCACTTATAAAAATAAATTGAATTAATTGAAATAAAATGTTTTAGATCAGCAGCGGAAAACTAGATGTGTTAGAAATAAAATAGTAAAATACAAAACACAGTATTAAAGAATTAACATTATTATAACAAACTATAAGACACGTGGAAGCAGCACTTTACAGAATAAACAACAGAATATCAAAAGCGAGTTTGCATTACATACACTAAGGAAAACAAAAACTAATTAGACCAAGAGAGAGACGGAACAGAACAAAAGCATGGCGTGAAATGCGCTGACAGCTAAACTGTGATGGTAAAAGAATAAGGCCGTTATATCAGGTTTGTCATTGAGGAAACACGAGGTTTAACCCATTCCTACTTTTGTTCTTCGGTTTGGTTACATCCAAAGAGCTTTTCTGTCACCGTAGACCTACTCAACAAAAGAGGAGAATGACACTAAATGTCACAAAATGGAACACCTACGCTATCCCTCATACTCACACCGATGGAAGTGCATTACGTGGAGCCGTGAATCATCTGCTTCCGGCATTTTCCACAAAAGATTATGAGATCTGTATGTTTGTGTACCCTTGCGTGGGTGGGTGTGAAGATAAATACACAGTTGAACAATGCAATGGAGATTAATAATGATCTATGTGAAGTGAGTTGCAAACTGTTTAGGAAATCCATTAAAATTTGATCACAAAAGTGATAACTATCGAATTACGAGTATTTGTTGTTTTTGTTTTTGCAATTTACGTCCTCCAACGTTGTCATATCAGACGATGAATGAAATGGGTGAATGATGCTCAAATGAGTCCGGGGTCCATAGAGCTCAGAGTTACCAGACATTCGTCTATCAGGATAAGAGAAAACCCCGGAAAAACCTTACCCAGGTAACTCAACCTGACCGAGATTCGAACTTGGGACCTCTTGAACGTGAGGCAGATACGCTACCGAGGCGGGTCAATTACGAGTATATCTCATATGATGATGATGATGATGATAATAATAATAATAAATAATAATAATAATAAATAATAATAATAATAATAATAATAATAATAATAATAATAATAATAATAATAATAATAATAATAATAATAATAATAATAATAATAATAATAATAATAATAATAATAATAATAATAATAATAATAATAATAATAATAATAATAATAATAATAATAATAATAATAATAATAATAATAATAATAATAATAATAATAATAATAATAATAATAATAATAATAATAATAATAATAATAATAATAATAATAATAATAATAATAATAATAATAATAATAATAATAATAATAATAATAATAATAATAATAATAATAATAATAATAATAATAATAATAATAATAATAATAATAATAATAATAATAATAATAATAATAATAATAATAATAATAATAATAATAATAATAATAATAATAATAATAATAATAATAATAATAATAATAATAATAATAATAATAATAATAATAATAATAATAATGTGACTTTGTGTTATATCCCACTTCTGACGCCGGTGTGACTTTGTGGGTTCGTGAAATAAAAAGTCCAGCTACACCACTCGAAAATGTTCTTTATTTCCACCGACTTACAGTTTAACACTTGCCAATTACATAAAATTACTTGCTGCACACAGTTACAATTCACCAGTCCGTCCGTTACAATTTCCTTGTACTCGCGGTTACGTAAGCTCCGGTACACATTCACAGTTACGCACAGTCTTCTGTTGCACAATCCTTCCGTTCAAGAACACGTCACTGACTAACTCTTACACCAAGAACTGCGACTGTCTTCTCGCTCACACTAACCAACTGATTGACCAACTCAAACCAACAACTGACTGACTAACTAGCTGCAGCCCTTTTTATAAGCATCTCCGGTTTCTAGTGTTTACAAGATTGTTCTCGTAACCGAAAGATCGGGAAACAGGGTTAGAGAAAACAGGCGACCAGTCATGTTTTTCCCCTAACCACAAGTCTGTCACCGCCACAAGACAAACGAGGGAGAGGTGTGACTAACCGAGCCTCCCCCCTGCATTCCGTTCCCAGCTGGTTACAGGGTGTTTCATCGCTCCCCGTTACAATAATAATAATAATAATAATAATAATAATAATAATAATAATAATAATAATAATAATAATAATAATAATAATAATAATAATAATAATAATAATAATAATAATAATAATAATAATAATAATAATAATAATAATAATAATAATAATAATAATAATAATAATAATAATAATAATAATAATAATAATAATAATAATAATAATAATAATAATAATAATAATAATAATAATAATAATAATAATAATAATAATAATAATAATAATAATAATAATAATAATAATAATAATAATAATAATAATAATAATAATAATAATAATAATAATAATAATAATAATAATAATAATAATAATAATAATAATAATAATAATAATAATAATAATAATAATAATAATAATAATAATAATAATAATAATAATAATAATAATAATAATAATAATAATAATAATAATAATAATAATAATAATAATAATAATAATAATAATAATAATAATAATAATAATAATAATAATAATAATAATAATAATAATAATAATAATAATAATAATAATAATAATAATAATAATAATAATAATAATAATAATAATAATAATAATAATAATAATAATAATAATAATAATAATAATAATAATAATAATAATAACAATAATAGCATTGCAACAGTTTGTTTATATTAGATGCAGAAAAGCTTGGTCTTTAACTGGTGGGAGATGACAATTACAGTGGACACTTCTATAAAAGTGTAACACTCGTTACGTGCTTTAGCATTACATGCTCTTTTAATAACTTAAATCTCACCTACTTAGCTATCAATTTTCCTATATAATATTGTTTCTTAAAATATTAATTCATAACAAATAGTTACTGCATACCATGTTAAACTTTCTAGAATTTCCTTGTTTCTATAATTTTCAGAATTGTACCTGCCAGCTTAATAGGGGCAACTCCTCACGTATGGACATCTGATTTACAATTTTCATGGACTTATACTTGTGTTTTACTAGTCTCCATTACTTAAATGAAACCTTCCAAAGAGTTCGCGATTAAATTTCGTATTACTTAGCTTAGAGCTCCAATTCATGTATAAATTTTAACAAACTGGGATTCTTTATTAGAATAATTTATCCATCTCTCTGCCTTTATTTATAAAATCTGAAACCCAACAATCATTCTGCTATCAATTCTATTATTCCAAGATTTAGAAGAAGGGGATCAGGGGAATTTGTTTAGTAGGTAATCAACTGTGTACCAGATTAGCTGGACGCACATGGGAAATCAATTGCAAGAAGCATATCATATCTGAAATGGTTGAACAGTTTCTCTTGAGGTATCTTTCAAGGTACGATAGATGTTGAAATGCGTGATATCTCTTGAAAAGCCTTCATTTAGGCTTATTGAACCTTTTCGTACCTCTTAGTCTGTATTTATAATCAAATTCTATAATCCCGATAGGAAATACAACATTCTTGATGTTTATCCTTCTCGTATCCTCAGATTTCAGGAAATGTTTGCTTATTTATGATGTAAAGGCCTTCGCATTCTCGTATTATAGGTTGGAAGTTATAATATTTCTTTCCGTATTTTGTACATAAAGGTTTTATAGTACTTGCACATTGTAAATTGAGCCCTGCAATTTAGAGCTACAAAGAGGGCGAGTCAAGGACAGTGCTTTGCCAAAGTAACAACTAATCATAGCTGACCATTCTTAGTGCTACCACTTATATAGTATATTCCCATCGCGAAAACTTTGTTGCTGTTCTCTTACGTCACCATTGCGTTTGTATTTAACTAAGGTAACTATAAAATAAGAATGAACATAAGGCGGGGCTAGGTGTGTCTGTTCTATGGCTACTAGCGAATGCGGTGCGTGCAACGTTGTACAGTTAAGTACGCATACTGCGTCGCTTTGCCGAAGCATGCGGCTAATTTCTTTGCGCACTCTAGAGATACCAATTAAAGAATTATTGCGCCTTTTCCATGTTACAAAGCTATTTTTTCTCGAGGATTACTGTACAAACCCCATGTTTGTAGGACGTCTGGTTTTGGAGATATGGAAAGATAAGGCGCCTGACTAGAAACTATCAGTGAAGAAAAGCACTGACGTGCTATGCTGCAGTTGCATTTTGTACCTTACATTCAGTAAAGTATGATCTTTTAACAGCGCATACGTGCTTTTCAAAGTTGGTATAAATAAATACCGCTTAGCAATCCTAGTATTGGTGCGCCTAGTAGTAACTGCAAAACAACGTATAAGATTTTACATAAATAGGCTACAAATATTTTTTAATGTGTATTCAGTTTCCAAACAGATGTCAATTAAAGGCATGTTCTTCTTTTTCTTCTTCTTCTTCTTCACTTCATGGATTAGGCTGTCGCCTGTTCCGTCTTCACAATGTGTCCTTCCATCTTTTCCTCGGCCTCCCTACGTCCGTCTTTCCTTTAGGACTATATTGGAGAATTACTTTTGGCACTCTTGTATCATCCATTCTTCCAACACGTTCAAACCATCTTATTCTGTAACTATCCATTCTTGAGGTGATAGCTTCCACTTGTAATTCATTTCTTATATTTTCATTTCTGACTCTATCTTCTATTGTACATCCTTTTGTTCTTCTCAAGAATCTGATTTAGGAACTTTGTATTCTGCTGATGGTTCTTTGTGTAGGTACTCAGTTTTCACATCCATAAAGTAACGTTGGGACCGCCATGGTGTTATAAAATTTTATTCTTGTTTCAGATCTTGTTTTATTCTTAAGGATTTGGGGAATTGTTCCACAAATTGTTTGAAATCTCATTAATTTTTTGTTCGTATCTTTATCTTTCTCATTGCTGATTTCGCACCCTAAATAATTGAAGGAGGATACTTATTCCAATACTTTGTCATTAATGACTATTTTCGACCTTATTGGTATTTTGCCCCAATTGGCCATTATTTTGGACTTTTGTATCGATATTTAAATATTAAAACTTTTGCATATTTGATTAAGGTGGTGTATTGAACGTTGTAGATCATCTTCTGTTTCCTGTATAATTACTACGTCATCTGCATATAATAAAATATTTAAAATATTTCCTTGGGCTACCTTCATGCCTGCATCAATTCTTTGTCTCCAATTTTGGATTATTTTATTAACATAGATGTTAAAAAGTGTGGGTGACATTGGGCACCCTTGTCTGACTCCTTTGTTAGTTACAATTTCTTCTGATTTCTCTGACTTGAATCTTAAAATTATTTTAGTGTCCTCGTATTAACTTTTCACCACCTTTACCAAATGCTTTGGGTAGCCTTATTCTTTCATTATGATCCACAGCTTTTCTCGGACTACATTATCAAAAGCCTTCTGGAAATCCATAAATGCTATATGTGTCTGCAGATTATGTTCTCATCTTTTCTCCAGTATCTGCTGTAATATGAAAATATTATCTGTTGTCGATCTCGTCTTTCCTAAAACCACTTTGTTCTTCACCTAACAGTGATTCAGCTATTATTTTCACCCTTTTATTTATTATTTTAGCATACAATTTATAGATTGAACTCAGAAGGCTAATACCTCTGTAATTCTTGCATTGTCTTCTGTCACCTTTTTTAAACAGTGATATCACTTCTGCCACTTTCCATCTGGAATTTTTCCTTTTATGCAACATTTGTTCATGATATGTAATAATCTTAAATGTAATAACATTCCTCCGTTCTTTAAAAGCTCTACATTTATCTTATCATTTTCGAAAGTACAAATTTCGCTCAGAATCGAGAATTAATGTTACAAGCTTATCACGTGAGTCCTCATTCTGTGACGAACATTGTTAAAGAAGGCAAACAGTTTACCAAATTAGGAGAAGTTTCCATATTTAGATCTCCAGGGATACATCAGCCAGCTAAAAAACGTACTACCAACTTAGACAATTTTCAAAAGTGTGTTTTACGTAGATCAATTTATGATTTATATGATAAGGGTGAATATTCAACTGACAAAATGTCGACCAATTTAATGAGGGGGAAAAATAGAAGATACGGATTTGTATCTTCTATGCATAATATTCTAAGATATCTTGGGTTCAAATATAGGAGAACCAATGATAGTCACAAATTTCTTCTTGAAAGAAGCGATATTATTGCTGCAAGACTAAAATTTCCGCGCACAATGCATAACATTTAAATTCACGGTGTAAAGGTGTTTCATAAATACACATTCATATTTTCCATATTTATAAGCATTTTAATGAAACAAAAATTGGTTTAAGGTCCAACACAGGAAGTATACAAATATATCATAATTGAAATAGAAACTATATTCACAAATCTTTGAAATGTCACTATTTGGTTTCACTGTAGAAAGCACCTTCTTTCGTAGAATGCATCTAATTTTAGTTATTTTGTTTTGTGTGCATATGAACGATAGGTCTGTTCTCCAGTTCAAGGTTTTAAGGTTTAGATTGTGGGATAACTCACACACGTGCTGAAATATTAACCGAACTTCTCTGCCAGCATTGTAACACTATACATCTCAGCATCTTTATGATACTTGCTAGGTTGAAACAAAGACAGATATATCTTACATCTCTGTCACTCGCTAGCCTTTGAACTGGCAACACCAAGAGAGTAGGATAACCGTATTGGCTTAACCCATGTTCATTCTTATTTTTTAGTTACTCTAAGTCCAGAGTAGTTCAAGTACTAAATGCCTGAAGTGAATCCAGCATCGAAACAGCAAACTCCAGCAAATAGTAAAAGAACACGCAATTCTTTAACTATAGCCTTGAGTAACCTGGACAAGCAATTGCAGAAACTATATTTAAAAGCCTTCTATGATATAATTTATAGTGCAACTGCTTAAAATACTGAAAAGTGCTGTTGCTGTATTTTAGAGAATAGGTGGATGTCCCATTGTTGTAAATGACTGCGAAGTGCGTTATGGGCCTGTAAGATAATCAATCATTTTTTCCAGGCTATGAGTAAAAGTCAAACGGATTTACTATCAACTTATTTACTTCTAAACACAATCCAAATCGTTGCTCTGCACTGTGTTTGAACCTTAGACCTTCACATTTGAGGCCAGAATGGTGAGCAGCATCAACGAAGGATATCAAGATGTGTAATATGATAAAAATAACACACATGTCTACATCCAATGCCACTTCCAGCGCACGTCTGTTAGAGCGCAAAAAACCTCTGGGAAGTATGTAGTTCACGTTCGGAGCTAATTTATATCCTGATGCAAGGCTGGAAGTTCCGCAGATGTTCACCCTCTCAGTAAATCAAACCTCGTGCAAGCTTTATGGACGGTACTCAGCAATTTATCATCATCATAATCATAATCTTAACTCCTTTAGCCAGTACTTTGCTAACACAGCTTCGTTATCCGTGAAGAGGTCATTATTCTTCCCTTTCTTCATGTGGAGTGAACAAAATAATATGCCAAAGCTACAGAACTGCTTGCTCATATAATTTTATTTATTTTATTTCCTATACCTGGTATTGAGTGTAAGAAAAACGCTTATAAGTGCTGCATTCAAATCCTTATTTAATTGGCCCCAATAAGAGAGGGTGACAGGATGTTGGCAGAACGAGGGATGTAACGTAACGTCCAGTGTATTTTATGTAGTTTTTCTATATATCTATTATATATAAAACCTCTGTTATTGAGATATGTTGACCGATATTGACGCCTTTACAGACAACGTGGAAGACCTTCCAGTTAATAATTAGTTACTAACACTCCCCACATGGCAACCTTGGCCTTCGGGGTAACCTCTCCCCACCAAGTGATGACCGGACCCATTTCTCAGGTGGAGGCACCCAGAGGCCGGTGTCCATTACCTCCGATGATAGGGTGATAGTGAAGATGGCGGTGAGGTGAGAGGACCTACAGTTTTTACCGTGGACCTTCCAGTTAATATAAACTAATGATCTTAAAAAGTCTGATGTGTTCCAATTACATGACCTCTACTCTTGTAGATGTTATTCTTGTTCCTTTCTCTACATCATATTAATCGATGTCAAGAATTTCTTATTCTTGCGTATTTTACCGACCTCTATATTTTTGTGCATTAAGATTTTCTCTATCACCTTCAGTTTACAAGTTTTGGAAAAGTCATCCAATATGACGGGAAGTCTGAGGACATTCCCAGAAATTCCAAGATGTATATTTAATTATTTATGAAACTTCATTAAACTTTTGGCTCTTGAATCAAAATCTTTAGAGATATTTTTGAGAAAATAAAATATTTAAAAAATATGTTGCATGTAAAGGGTAGTCTGGGTGAGGGATTTTGTGTGGCATTCTTGGAAGAGAACTTTCCTATTTTGATTATATTGGCACACGCAGAAACACACCTGCACACAAATATTTTTTATAAAATTCCTCTTCTTTTGATTCACGGAATCTCATAGCAAAACCTTGCTATATACTTTTTGGGTGCAATATGGAACAAATTTTCAGCTTCCTACATTAATAACTTAAGAACTAGTCTAATGTGTATGTCCTATCATATTCCAATTGTTTGATGCACTTATTCATTAGTAGTGCTGTTTCAAGCTTCAATGCATAGAGCCTCTTCCTGTCCTTTCCTTCATTCCTATATTTTTTGATAACGTAATGTTTCTTCAAGCTGAATGACCTTGCAAAATGGTGTATTGGGAACTTCTTTAAGTGGTCTAAAGACAAAGTCACAAGTAAAGGCTTACAGACCACAGTTGAACTTTAACCATAAGTACAACAAATCTTGATATAAACTCATCAAATTCAGGAAAATAGACACGGTAGTGCAAAATTTGTTCCTATTTTTCTATACATAGTAGAGAAAGCAAAATGTTGCCAATGGGCCAAATAATTTCCTTATTTGTTATGTGTGCCATAAGACCAAGGGACAGTATTACGATCGCCTGTTAATGTTCCAGGTAAATATTAAGTAGGAATCAAACTCAAATTATTTAATACGTAATTCGGATAACGGCCAATACGGAGTTATTCTTAACGTATAACCAACCACCACCTTGGGTGATCCAGAATGGAGTAAAGTTAGATCAGGAACGGAAGGGATACCTAGCAACTGACCCCAAATTGGTTCTTTTGTGGTACACGTCCAGGAGGAACAAATGAAACGAAGGAACCGCAGGAGATATATTAAGGCTGCAGAAACGGACGACGTAAGCAGCCAAATCGCGCAGTTCCGACCATCAGGCAGAGAGGTGCTCGGTGGGGATCCTCCAAAATCATCGGAGGATGGCTTAGAGGCTCCCTTCAGCAGCAAGCTGGGAAAACTCAACTCAGCAGTGGAGGTTCGAACTGCCAGCCCTTACGCCGTATCGAGAGACAACTAAGGAGGCGTCATGTATCATGAAAGAAGACGAAATTAAGGGAACTGGGAGACTATTTTTACCCAGACGGGCTAGTTTTTAACAATATTGAAATATACATATACAAAAAAAAAAAAAAAAAAAAAAAAAAAAAAAACAACAACAACAAAGAACTAAACATTGCAAGAAATTGAAATTTGATATGGTTATAGTATAAGGATGTGTGCATTTAAGGAGTATATAATATTTACATTAAGTTCACACAGTTCCTTGCAAAAGGGGCATAAGGCACTCTATGTATTCTGAGAAAAAGTATTACACTCTGTACTTCAGGTCTAGTTTCCTTGTAGGAATTTAAAGCTATAGGCACCAATCCTTTCCCTAAATAACATAAGGCACAGTTTTATAATCCAAACTAAATAAAAAGCATACATAGTGTATAATATGCACATGAAAAATTATTTAGTTGTGTTAAAAAAAATATACTATTTTTAAGAACTGAATTTTATTTTTCATCCATTTTATAAATCATATAAATATAAAAGTTAGATTAATTTGTTCAGGGAACATTAACAAATGGACACTAAAAATGTTGTATTAATATCTGTTATATTTTTTTGAGAAACATGCACCTAAAGTATGAAAAATCAAGGTTTTGAAATCACAAATTAAGCACCATTCTTTTTTAAATTATACTTAATCTCAGAACATGCCTGCTCCATATTCCTGCTCAATTAGGTTTTCCTCATATTTTCTTTTCCTTTTCTTACTTCCAGCTCTACTTTCAAGCAATTGAGCTGTTCCTTTTGCCTCTGAGAGTCGATGCACATCCTTTTTAGACATGCTGCCCTCATATTTTCACCAAACTTTATACCCATTTTTTGTCATTAATTTATGCCTACCACTGCACCCATAATTATAACAAATATCACTATAATATTGTGACTTTGTAGGTTCGTGGAATAAAAAGTCCAATTACACCACTCAACAATGTTCTTTATTTCCACCGACTTACAGTTTAACACTTGCCAATTACACAAAATTACTTGCTGCACACAATTACAATTTACCCGTTCGTCCGTTACAATTTCCTTGTACTCGCGATTACATAAACTCCGATACTCATACACAGTTCGTACAGTCTTCTCGTTCCACAATCCTTTCGTTCATTAACACGTCACTGACTAACTCTTACACCAAGAACTGCGACTGTCTTCTCGCTCACACTAACCAACTGATTGACCAACTCCACCAACAACAACAACTGACTAACTCACTCCGTCTGTCTGTAACCCTCTTTATAGGAATACCGCCGGTTTCTGGTGTTTGCACGATTGTTCTAGTAACAGAAAGATCGAGAACCAGGTGGAAGGAAAACAGACGCACAATTATGTTTCTTTCCGACCACTGGCTGTCACCACTATAAGACAAACGAGGGAAGGGCGTGGCTAACCGAGCCTCCCCTGTCTTCCGTTGCCAGCTGCTCACAGGGTGTTTCAGAGCTCCCGTTACACTGCTCCCTCCTCAAAGCTGTTCGTCTCGAACAGCCCCATCGTAGCGTGCGAGGCGGTCCAGGTGTACCACCAGCATCTGCCCGAAGTCTGAGCCAGAAGTAGCGCTGCCGTAGTTTGTGAATCATTCGGTTCGCTCCCAGGTGTCCTCCTGAAGTACCGGCGTGCACTTCCTCCAAGACTTCCGGGACCTTGCTCCGGGGAAGTACCAACTGTTCTCTCTGCGCCTTCCCATCGGGTGACTCCCATACCCGGAACAGCACGCCCACTCTGGTCTTCAACGAGTCCCATTTTGCCCCGTGCGACTTGTAGGTGGCGCTCCTCGGTGCGATGTCCTCCCAGGTTGGCCTCGTCCCTGCGTCCACTTCCCTCAAGAGTGGCCCCAAGTCTGCGTCCGCCAGCTGCTCCCTCCTCAGGCCTGCGCTATCCCAGCCTTCAGCAGGCACTGCCACAACTACTCGGACTGCTGCGGCACGCTCCTTCTCTTCCACTCTTGTGCGCTCGTGGCCGTCCTGGATCTGCGATAGGACACCTCCAATGCAATGGTCGCTGGCGTCGGTGTCCACAATAAAGGCGCCACCCGGTTGTGGGAAACCCAAAATTGAAGCACTGCACAGGGTCCCCTTCGGGTGCTGGAAAGCGTCTTCGGCGTCCTCCGTCCACACATAAGGCCGGTTTTCCTCCGTCAGGCGGGTGAGGGGTTTTGCGATGTTGTCGGCCTTTTCCTCTAAATCATTAAGGCGGTCGTCTACTTGACCCTTCCGTTTGCCCAGGTTCGCGACGTCATCCCCCACGCCGGCCAACCGTTCCTCAAACTTGGCGGCGAGAGCCTCGTTCGCCACCTTCATTTCGGTAGCCAGACAGTCCTTCGCTGCTCTCATTTCCGTGGTTAACTCGGCCTTCATTTGTTCCATCTTCTCGGCGATGTTGTCCCTAGCCGTCCTGATTAGTTTCAGTTCCGCGGCCAGGTTATTTCTAGTCTCCAGTATCTCTGTTAGTTCCGCTAAAATCTTTTCTAATGCTGCCTCCATCGTTGTAATGTTCGGTGATGTTGTTATCCCGCTTCCTGACACCAGTGTGACTGTTGTTATCCCACTTCTTGACACCAGTGTGACTTTGTAGGTTCGTGGAATAAAAAGTCCAATTACACCACTCAACAATGTTCTTTATTTCCACCGACTTACAGTTTAACACTTGCCAATTACACAAAATTACTTGCTGCACACAATTACAATTTACCCGTTCGTCCGTTACAATTTCCTTGTACTCGCGATTACATAAACTCCGATACTCATACACAGTTCGTACAGTCTTCTCGTTCCACAATCCTTTCGTTCATTAACACGTCACTGACTAACTCTTACACCAAGAACTGCGACTGTCTTCTCGCTCACACTAACCAACTGATTGACCAACTCCACCAACAACAACAACTGACTAACTCACTCCGTCTGTCTGTAACCCTCTTTATAGGAATACCGCCGGTTTCTGGTGTTTGCACGATTGTTCTAGTAACAGAAAGATCGAGAACCAGGTGGAAGGAAAACAGACGCACAATTATGTTTCTTTCCGACCACTGGCTGTCACCACTATAAGACAAACGAGGGAAGGGCGTGGCTAACCGAGCCTCCCCTGTCTTCCGTTGCCAGCTGCTCACAGGGTGTTTCAGGGCTCCCGTTACAATATACACCTATTTTTGAAGTTTTCGGCCCAACATGCACGGTTTTTTTAATTCTTTGCCATATTATGAAAACTTTCATTTGGGTTTTGGGTGCAAAAACACGGCTAAAGAAGCCTGAAGTTGACGATAGAGAAATAAACGAGTGAAGTAGCAGGAAGCAGAATGACCAACACGTAAATAAAAATTTATCGCATGTTTCTAAGTGGGCTAGTTCAGAAATTTCAAGCTTTGGAAGTATGCTGAGTGAAATGTGTACGCAGAAGATCAGAAAGTGGGCGTGTCATTGCGCCGCCATCTTTAAATTGATGGATTTAAGGGATTTAATACCAGATGACACTCTATGTTATATATATATATATAATTTAAAAGCTGAAAAAGTATATAATTTGTAACACTAAAAACAAAACATCGATTTTTGGAAGCCCATCGACATC
Organism: Mantis religiosa; assembly: GCA_030765055.1. Lineage (NCBI taxonomy): Eukaryota > Metazoa > Arthropoda > Insecta > Mantodea > Mantidae > Mantis > Mantis religiosa. The sequence continues at coordinate 72,348,937 of CM060955.1, read as the reverse complement.
CCAGTACCTTTAAAGGAAGTCTGTGACAGTTTTCCACTCACTTCACCTACTTCATATCAGCGCTTTATCGAGCGTATAAGCAATAGAAGGGATTTTATCTAACTTTGGTTCTGAAATAAAAATTAAAAGCACCAAGGTACAAATAATCATGCAAAGTAAAGTATTTCACTAAATCGTTAGCTAATGTGCAGTTTGAGTTGATAAACCGAAAATACAGTAGAATTAACAGCTTCTAGGTTTAAAAATATCTAATTCATTTAAGTTGCAAAAGCTCTTCTGAGATACACAACGGTAGAAGTGTACATCCACTTTACAGTCATGAAGTTGTATATTTGAATATGAGTTAGCAACACTGATAGGGAAGCCATTAGAGCACATATAGTATGAACTGCTTGGACGTAGGAACCAATCCCCTTTAATTACGCTAAATTTGCATTTAATCAGCAAGGAAAATCCCTTAGAAAGGTTCACCATGTAATTTTGCACAACCTAGGTCGCCACTTGGGGACAGCCCAACAACACCTTTATACATATTCATTTATCTACCCCTGAACTTCCTCCGTGATAAGGCTGTACTACTGTTGCATTTGTTATGTCACGGCAAGTGCATAAAGGCACATTAAATATACAACGGTTGCATGGAGTCCAACCTAACAAACCTAAAGGCTTTGTTTCTGGACTGTTGAAAGCTACAGAACTCCACGTCATGCGATATGCACACCTCAGATCTCATTTAATGAACTTTTCTTATCGTTGGGTAGGAAATTTTCTTGAAGAACACTGTAGGGCATTTATAATTTATTTATTATGCATTTCTATGTTTAATTGCTTATTGGTGATACATAGTAGGTTAAAGCTTTTACAGGTATCTTTCAGTTCTTTTAGAAAACATTTTATTTGCTTTATATTAGTACAAAATAAATAGTAATATTGTTATTTTGTCCAGTTATTACAGCCACATCTCTAAATTTTCTATGTTATTTTAATAAAGTGGTATAATTCAAAATTCCCCGTAATTCTTAAGGTCACTTCACTTTCTTCACAAGGTATGACTGGATGAAATACGCACGACGCAGCCTCTTCTTCGAATGGTTCACACAATAGCTAGGCAAACACAAGAAGTCTCTAGTATATCGTGGAATCAGCATTCAGAATTATCCCGAAGCCGCGCCTATGTATGATCTCCAATTCACAGACGCCAACGTCCTTATAAACTTGGTCCATATACGGTGCATCACAATATAAATTTAATAGTCAGTATGCTTCCAAGATCAATCTTGCCAACAAATGTGATGAATGTCACTTTATAAATATTGGAATTAAATCATTTAAACGAAGTTCATTTTCTTCTTTTGCTACTTTTCTCTTCAGATGTACTCTTTCATAGTCTAATGGTGAACATTCTACGTGTTTTACAGTCTAATCGTTCTTTTTGCACAAAAGATCGTTAGTTATTTTAATTCAATGGAATTATGCATTTATTCTACAATGAGAATTAGACATATTTGCTCGTTAATGCTAATTTAGTTATATTTTGTTATGCAGTGTGAGAAAATATGACTTCGTAAGTTCGCTATTTGTAATGTATAGTAATCATTTTCTGCATTTTATTGTACATCACACAATGTGATATTTTGTTGTAGCATACATCAAGATCGTAATTTACTACCTCTTTGCTAGTCAGTCGTCATTACATTACCAATATATACCTTTATCCATCTGAAGTATATTTTACATTTAATTTATCTCCTTACAAACAGCATGTATTAATGATTTATAATAAATGGGTTTTTTGACGCATTTCAGAAATGTTTGCCTCTCCGAATACAGTTGCCGAGCGAATCCCATTAGGAGCGTATTCCAATTATTGTTTCGTAACTCTTTGATTATTGCTAAATTTCTGATAGCTGTAGTCGCTCATAATTAGGTATAAGACCAATGGACTTCAAGAATATTTCATGGACATATACAGTGAGGGTAGATATGGAATTATGTATGGTATTGCATAACCATTTTTAGACAAGAACGTGTAATACTTTCTCTAAGGCTTTCCTATAGATAGTAGCGTAAGTATTGCATTCCAAGCAAACATTGGATATGGTGCTTTCACCGGAAATACTGATTCTCAGATTTCCAGGTTCCCTAATAGAAAGAAGTCCGCGCATGCACGTGTCTCTCTGTAAACAACATGTGGCAAAAGATCAGTTAAATCTCAAACTCAATATTTAAGGGTGCTATATGAATACTTTAAAAGACATTTACTTAACTCTATGCTATCTTTCTACAGAAGGGAATATTTTCTCTTGTCCGTTGAATGCTGGAATGCTGGAATGCTGGATTCCGTTGAATATCTTGAATATTCCGTAAGACTTCAAAAGTCTATAAAGTTCTCTTCATTCTGAACGATTTTGTGCTATTGGTAAACGTCAAATGATAGACAAAAGTGCACTATACCAATAGTATAGATCTCTTTAAGAGAAATACTTTCTAGAAATAACATTTCTGTAGGATCAGCCATTACTGAGATAAACATTATGATTGGTCTGAATATGTTAATACTTTATCAACCTTTAAACTACTGTCGCTATTGTTTCGCACGATGCCATGCAAAGGGTATGGAAATAAGGTCAGTATATGTCCACCAGTTTTAAATATCTAACTGGAAATTCAAACGGATTAAGTGAAGGTCGCCCTCTGCCTGCTCTCGCTTCATTCTTCCTCCCGGGGGTGCCGCATTTGGGGGCATAGTTTGGATCTTCGTGCCAAATCCCCTTCGTAGCGCAGTCCAGTCCAGTCCAGTCCAATGACCGAGAGCGGGCGACCTAGACGGATCATTTGAGAAACGTTATTTAGTGCGATAGCTAAATCAGTTTCATTCACAACTCAGTGAACGCCTCATGTTATGTAAGTGCCTCTACTCCTTCTCCATTGTTTTGCATGCGCTCATTTAGTTACAAGTGTGTATGGAACATTGTTATCATTTACAGTGAAAGCGGGAAGGGTCTATTCAAGAACTGTGGTCCAGTAACTCTTTGGAAATCACATGAAGTCTCCTTATAAGTTAAACCCAACAAACTTCAATAATGCAAAACTTAAAAATTTATAGGTATCCGGAGAGTTTTCTACCACAGTTTAGAAGCAGCATTGGGAGGAGTGGAGATGTCATATAGGAGTGATATCCTATATTTTTCTTCACTGTCCATAATACCCTACGAGTGTTTATCAATGGGACAATAGTCTAGCTCCTGGGTGGAAGAATGGGACAAAAGGTTGCATTCTAAACACATTTCAGCACATTCCCCGGGGTAGTGCCTTGATGTGAGCATACACCATACAAGGTAATCAAGGGTCCCTTTAGAAAAGGGTGTGAACATGCAGAGAATAACGGGTGATCAAGTGATACTGTTGGGTAGCATTAGCCATCACAGAAAAGATTTGCGCAACTGGATGGAAGGGGGGATTCTTACGAATGCACTCACATAGCTTTCACTTACTCACTCTTGTACAAAATACTTCTAAACGCTTATTCTTTTATGCATTTCATGTTGATCAAGATAAGCGTTTATAAAAACTGTTTCATTTGCAATCTCCTTGTAGATGCAAAGGCGACAGGTGAATAACATAGGCTTAGGAAGGACAAATCTCTTATGTGACTTTGTGGGTTCATGAAATTAAAAGTCCAATTGCACAAACTCAAAATGTTCTTTATTTCTACCGAATTACAGTTGGAACACTTGCCGATTACATAGAATTACGTAGCGCATACAATTACAATCCACCAGTTCGTCTGTCACAGGTCCACTCCACACTCGCAATTACCTACAACTCCTCTGACACACGTACGCAGTCTTCCAGTCCGTTCGTTAGCACTGCACTCTTCACGGCTGCTCGCCAAGAACTGAACTGACTCGTACACTGCATTCCTTATATACGCAGATCGCTGTGTCTGGAAGTTTCGCGGCTCAGTGAATCATACCGATTGTTCCAGACGTCAGGGGGAGGGGGAAAGAGACGGTACAGTGCCTAGTGACACTTTCCTAACCATCTCCTATGTTAGCGCTATAAGATAAATGGGTGGGCGTGGTCTAAATGCCTCCTGTCCCCTACCCAGCTCCAGTTGGTCGTACCTTCCGATAATTGGGTGACACTTAAGAGCTGATCCGTATGTGGTGGCTTTGATATTCAATTCTCCTTATAGGTATGAATCCTCTTTGAGAAAAGCATAATTATTTGAAAAATTTAAACAAATAACTGGGAATATCTTGAAAGTGGTTATGTACACAAATCTAAATATATTGTATTTCAATCAAAATCGTAAATAGTTAAGAAAATTACATTTTCTAAACTTGTTTCATGTAAAGGGTAATTTGATATGGGCAGATTTCCCCCAAAAATATTCATGTCACATCCTTGGAAGAAGCTGAATTTAAATCTTAAGTTTCGCATTTAACCAATCTTTTTTTCAGATATGCTGTTTACGGACATATAAACCTTTTCGTAAAAACCTTTCTTGGATTTGGGGAACCTCAAAACTTGCATTTACAGTGAAATATCGGTATAAATTTTTGGATAAAATGCTGCATCTACGTACTATGGGAAAGTAAGAAGTGCATTTAGAAAGAGCAGGGACGAATTCTCGGAAACATATTTGGGAGGTTTTGTTCACATTCTAACTTACATGTACTTAATTATTAAATTTTGAGGGCTTTGGGAAAATGTTTACGAGGATTTTAATGCACTGAGATTGAAGACTGGCCTCTGGAGCCTACTCCTTCTGATAAAACTATGCTAGAAGTTTTAGAGACGATTTACACTTCTACTGGCTGTTTAGGATGGATAAGTTTCTTTTTATTTCGTTAAATTGAATAAATCTTAAGTTCACAATCCCGGCAGCACAAGAAATGGAGATTTATCCTTGCCCTTTGTATATCCAGGTAACCAAGTGGAATTAACGAGCAGGAATATTAGTTTTATGTCCAGTATAACCCTGCCTCTTGGTAGCTATCATTCTCTCTAATTATTTTACTTTCTGCTCCTATTTCCAAGTCCATAGGACACTGTAAATCGTTATCAAACATCAATTCAATGCCTTCTTGGTTCTGAAGTTGGCCTTATTTTAGAGATGCAGTATCTATCCATCTTTTCTACTTGAATATTATCACTCAGATAAGTGCTGACGCAATGGAAGTTCAAATAAGCAAATGGGACATTTTATGGTATAGGTTGACACCAACAAATTGTGATTTAATCAGTTAAATAGAATATTAGACTGCGTTTTCTCCTTTATGTGTGAAAATTGTAGGGAGACCTAATCCTCAATTAAGATATGAATTTCGAGCTCTTTTATGAGGGTGTTCCTTTTACGCTTTGTTTAATAGTCAAAGCCATATCGGCGGCTTTTTCCTTTCGGACAAATAATCAGGATAGTTACTGTGTTAATCTTTTGGGTTTGTTTATGGTGGATTTTCTCTCACACACAAACATTTAAATTCTCACTGATACTTGGATACTCTGGGGAGAACGAAGAATAATCCTACAGCCCATTCTGCAACCGATAATCCGACCTCAAAATATCTGCATTTAGAAGCTAACCAGCAGACTACAGAGGTAACTTAAACCGTGCTGTTCGGTTTTCTAAAAGTTTGATATAGAAGTCAGGTTTCTTGTCTGTCAAATCGTTGAACACATTTAAATACGACACGGCACTTTGAGGGCAAGGCAGTTCGTCCCTTTTTTGAGTGGGAACCCAAATCTTATTCTATGTTGTATCAGCCACCTGTTGTCTCAGAGAAGAGCTGTAAGACTTATCTACCGGTATGCATGGACGAGTGGGAAAATAAACGATATTTATCTTAAGGTTCCAATAAGTTTAATGAAAGTTTTTGAATGTTAGCTCTTGAAATGGTATTGTTGAATTATATCTACTAACGTCTCATGATCCAAAGTTTAAGTTTGTAAATATTGATTTAATTAATAGTACTGCCATTATTATGTTTCAAATGGGAAGGTGTTTGTCCTTGAGCGCTACTGGGTGAGCACCCAATCGGAGCACTGCGGTGTTGTATTGCATTTCCGCTAAGTGTTGTGTGAGGAGCGCCAACCTAATCAATCTGTATTTTTCTTTTAAGTTTATGTCCTCCAACATTTAATCATATCGGACGATGAATGAAATGGGTGAAATGATGCTCAATGCGTCCGGGATCCATGGAGCTTAGAGTTACCCGACATTCGTCTTTCAGGATAAGGGAAAACCCCGGAAAAAACCTTATCCAAGTAACTCACCCTGACCGAGATTCAAATTCGGGACCTCTTGAACGTGAGGCAGACACGCTACCATCTACGCTACCGAGGCGGGTTCAATCTGTATGAAATACTATTCGCGCTAAGACAAAAATTCAGATGTGGCCAAAACTGATCCATGTGAGAGGTAGAGAGTAATGTATCTAACATAACCATAAAACCCCATATTTTTATCTCAACAGTTTTCCTATATCAAATAAATAAAGTAGATACCACTATATTATAACAATTCACTGCGACATAAGCACTGCAATGAATATCATTATTGGTTGGCATGTATGCGAGAACGTATATTTGAAATTACTCAAAATTGAAACGTAAACATTTTACATGACGTAGTGAACGAAATATGTACGTTGAATAAGCCTACGTGTTTGTTAAATTCGATGAGAGGAAACGATACACTTCTTGCTAGTCTGGCAGAACGTGTCCGGTCACATTTTATCTTTGTTTATGAATGCTTCGTAATCTCTGTTTGATCTTGAGAGTTCAAAGCAGCATTATCTAGTTACTCTACCATGTAAAAGTGTATCATCTGTATCAATGACATGCAATCCACCCTCCCCCCTTAACTACTGCTAGAACAATCCAAATGAGTTAATTTGGGCTCAAATTATGTTGCAAATAGAAATAATATTTTAAAACTGACTTGACGTTCAACGACTTATTCACGAAGAAATTGACAAAGTGCACAATAAGACTGGGAAAACTGCGTGAGACATGAAATAAACTAGAAGAATATGACCTCTGGAAAGAAATAGCACGTATCGAGATTTTGAAACCTATCATCATAAATTTGCAACACTCAGACGGCGAAGACAATGACAGTGACGGATTATCTCTTAACGTAAGTAACATTCACAGCTATACGGATGAACCGCTGGCTTTTTCTTTGGATTAGAAAAATAACTAATTCACAAAATGTGATTAATTTTAAACTAAATATTTAAATCATCTGCGTAATATACGAATATCCATGTTGCAATTGTGATTTAAACAACTGCATTATTATAAAACTTTGGAAAATTCAGTTTGCGTTCGCTTATGTCTTGCGCCACAAACACTCCCAAGTGTGCGAGAGAGAGAGAGAGAGAGAGAGAGAGAGAGAGAGAGAGAGAGAGAGAGAGAGAGAGAGAGAGAGAAAGAGAGAGAGAGGGAAATATAAGAAGAGTGGGGATAACGAGATGGCAACCGTGAAGGCTCTAACGCATCTGATTCGCTGCAGGCGAGAACTCTTCCCATTTGTAGCACATAATAATCGCAGGAGTGCTAAGCTGAAGTCACTGCTAAATCTGCGAAACTCCAGGGAACGCTACTATCTCCTAATCATGTAAATACTTCATTAAGAGCACGGCAGACTTTACGGTAAAGGAAGAAACTTCTGCAATTTACGCTCTTTTAATAACTTTTCTGCCTACACGCCTTAGTCTCCGCCAAGGTTTCTATGTAACTTTGCCAATCCTATAGCTGCTAAAACTCCTGCGCCGTCACTTTGTTTATAGAGTGTTGTGCTTGGTTCTCTGCCACGGAATTCCCCTCGGTATGCGGAGTTTAAGTCCCAGGTATAGAACCACTCAGCAACGTGAGGAAATTGAGGGCCTACGCTAGGTAGCGAATCCTGGTGTGGAAAGCCAACTTTCCGGCTGGGGGTGCCGAGATGCTGATCTTATCTTCTCCCCGTATTGGTTGGATGATCACCCAATTCTACCTTGCGCATGTGGGCGTGAGACCGGAGTCGGGTTGACAGGCTGTGGCCCGTTAGCGGGCTGTTTGCGCTATGGGTTACGTTACGTTGTGCTCCAAAAATTAAAGTTTCCTCTAGATATGAAACGCCAGGCTTCTACTTTGTTTGTTAAATTTCAAGAAATTTCTTTCGTCTATAATTTTCAGAAATACTTGTATGCTACTTGGCAACCACGTTATCCTGAGTTTCTAGTAATCTGACCTTTAAACCATTAGTTTTCTAGCAGGATTAAATTTATACCATGAGACAATTGCGATCTCTATACGGCTGTATAAATACTAATTGCCTTTCCTAACATGGACCTCACTACCTCAAGAGATTTTTACATTGTCTAAGTAATGACAGTAACTAATACTTATAACATTAATGCATTTATTCCGAGATATAAAATTATTTATTTTCATTATCTGAGGAGCTTGGTATCAAAGTTGGATAACTCCATTTTTCTCAATTCTGAGATGTTTGGTGATTCTTATACTACTTTTTATGCTAAATCCAACTATGGAACTGCTCTACTTAAAACTGGACAGATCTAGTTTAAAATTGCATTTATTTATCTATGTTAGAATCAAAATATGGACAACTCCACTGTAGTGTATAGGCTTTCACGGCTGGACTCAATTGGTAATGATTATCCAGGCTTGTAGGCCGTGGTCTAGTGGAAAATCTTCTTCCAGACGTTTCGTTCGAAACTGGGCGAACATCCTCAGTGGCGTGGCCGTAACACTCTCGTTGTACTCTAGGCTACGGCTGATACGGAGCCTCTCGATTTCACGGGAATTTTATATGCCTTCTGAGTGGATGGAGCCATCTTCCGGCTCGTGCACTCCTTCGTGATAGCTTCGGCCGCTGCGTGGGCTGGACTATGGAGCCGGCTGCTTTTATCAAAAGTGGTTGGTGCCAATGAGTGGTTGTTTATTGTAACTACTAATGTTGGTGACGTACGAGCCTGGGTTTGCGTTCTTCGGGTTTCGTACGTGTGTTCCTTAAAGCTGGATACCAAGCTTTATTTAACCCCTTGGTTTCTTCTTTCCTGTTGAAGTTATATATGGCTTCCCGGCTTAAACGAACAAAATAATGGACGTCGGAGGACAGAACGGTCGTACCAGCGTATTGCAAGATGTGTTCCCCTGGAGCATGTAATGCGTGTTCCGCGACCGCAGATTTTTCTGGTTGTCCGAGACGGCTGCACCTCTTATATTCCGTAATGCGCGTGTTTATCGTGCGCTGAGTTGTCCCTATATACATAGCCCACGAACATGTTATCCTGTTAAACAAAACCAATTGGGTGCAAAGTACCGCATCCTCCCCTTCAACCCGAAGGTACATTCTGTAACCTCAAAATTAATCCCAACCTCAAAACCTACACCACCTTCATCCTACAAATTCCAAATTCTAAACCTTACCTGCGGTAAAACCCTTAACGGGTGGGCACGCAGCAAAAACCTTCTGGCTATATACAGCCAGCCAGGCCCTAGTGGAGTGGAGTGGATGGTATCCTGTAAAAACCCGCAGAGGAGAGAGGTTCTTTTCGGTCCTGAGATGAGCGTAATAAGTTTCGTATTTGTTGTGTGTGTTTGTAGATGATGTGAATGTGTTATTTGAGGACTTTTCCACTAGACCACGGCCTGCAAGCCCGGATAATCATTATCTACCAAAATCCACTGTAGTTTATTTTCATTATAAGACAACTCCTCAAGTAGCCAATAAGAAGCTGGCATTCATCCTGTCTGTTCCCAACATGCACCACAAATCCAATATTGCGGATTGTTTATAATAGCCTATAATGGGCGAATTGTGAGTAAATGTTTGTTGATTGGACCCAACAATGTTTATTATTGGCAAGAAAATGGAAGTTCAAGTGGAAGAGGTTGCTGCAAAAGAATCAAGGACGCGAAAATGAACAACTCAAATTGGAAATGCACAAAATATGTTAAAGTAATCCGACTGGTCGCAGATGGTTGTGCAGGCCTAAACAAAAATGCGAATGTGCTAAAACTGTGCTCCTTTTGGTTATTAAAGCATGCCCTTAGGAATATGGAGTCCTTAGAATTAATCTTCCCTGTTACTGCGGACAGAGTTTTCGGTTTACTTGAAAAAGAATTCCGAATGAAAACCACCATAATCGATGTGTCGGAATACTATGAAATCTTCTCTAAGCATGGACGAGTGAAGATTCTGAGAAAAGACAGGACAGCATTTGACGGGAGACAAGAAGTGGTTGTCAAGCCAATACAGTCTTCACTTTCCGCTTTCCAGATGCAAGCGCTTCATACTCAGATCATCCAAGAACCAGAGAAATGTGCTGCTATCTGGTGAGATGGCATACAATATTAATACTGGCAAGCTTATGTCGATATCAAAGAAGTCCAAGTCCCTGCATCGGTAGACTGTAGGCTGTAGTGTTAACCCAAAGAAACTTGCAGATGTTCATAATCACCTTGCAAAGCAGTTTGGGAATAATTTACAAAAAATAGACGGTTTACACTGGTACTGTAACGTCATGGACCAAGGTGAAGAGGCTGATAGTAGTGATAACAGTGGTCATTGTGAATGTTGGAGAGTGAAGATGTTGATGACCTTGTTCTTTTTAAGATGTAAGACTAAATACCAATATGTCAGTTAAGTTCAGAAGCATACAAGTTCAATATGTTAAGAAATATTTTTATGTTGTATGATTGATTTTGTCCATTTTTTCTAGTACATTAGGCATTATAATATGTAATTCAATGCATCAGTTAATGAAGCCCTGAAGAAATTCATAAGTGTAAATAAAATATATAAAATTACTAATGATATCATGATCATAATACTTTGGTTTCAAAAGTGGACAGTTCCAATTTAAAAATGGCTTCCTTTGAGTTAAAAAAATATATTTCCATAATCTGACTTCAAAAAAGACCAACTCCACTATTTAAGCTATAATCCTGACTTGAATATTTATTTAATTTTTTAAATGAGGAAACAGAAATGTTCATAAGGACTATAAGAATGACTAAAAACAAATTTCAGCATTATACTGAGAATAGCATTGTGGTTATAGTTTTTTGCCTCTCCTGTAAAAAAAAAGCAAAGGTGGAGTTGTCCAACTTTGGTACTAAGCTCCCCATCTGTCTCCTTCTTATGTTTGTGTAAACTTATAAATATGACCTCTTAATAATTCCAGTATTATTAGGCATAAATAACTTTCTCTACTTTGTGTAATTCATGTGTAATTTGAAATAACAAAACTACAATTTTTGTTTTACATGTTAATAAAACTTTGGAATAGTGCATAGCAACTGGAGTGTAAAAGTGTCAATTTGCATGCTGAAAAGGTATGAAAAGGTAGAGTCAGGCTGAAAAATTCAATGCCATAGCCGGAATTTGAACCACAGATCTTCTGGTGTCCGTCCAGCCGCTCTAACCATTGAGCTACTATGGCCAACGTGCCGAAATTGCCATTAATTGACCTAATAGTGGTTAACTATAAAGCCCGGGCCTTAAAGTACTTACACATTGTAAGTCACCATCAAGATAGTTGTCTCATGTGTTTATGAGAACTCCTAAGTGGTTTACCGGAAAAAATACGAGTCAGTTGGAGAACTTAATATCATATCGGCACGTTGGCCATAGTAGCTCAATGGCTAGAGCTGCTGGACGGAGACCAGAAGATCTATGGTTCAAATCCTGGTTATGGCATTAAATTTTTCAGTCTGACTCTACCTTTTCATACTTAATTTCCAGTTTTCATGCTGTTCTTGGTTTAAAAGAAACACAGATTACGATATTTAGTGCAATAAATAATGTAGTTAACTGTACACGATCACTTTGACACGGGTAACGTTTCCGCTGCTTTTATTAGCAATATCAAAACATAAAACGAGTTAATTAGCGGCCTGAAGTCATCAGGAGTAGAGAATGGGAAAGAAAACATAGCAAGAATAATAAATACAAAGTAAAGAAGAACTGAACAATACTATACAGTACAAATAAAAACATTTTCTGCCATTGTGGGTCATGTTCGAGAAAATATATCCCAGCTGCAACATTATCGGGTATGAATGTTTAACAACAACGGAAACCAAAGTTCTACTTAAAAAACAAAAGTTTCGTTTGTTTTCCGGGGCACAGTATTCTGACTGACCAAGTGCAGATGGAAATCATCGACTGAAATCGATTCGAGTAATCGACAGCCAGGGCACGTTCGGAGCTGGCCGTTGCTAACGCTAACAACGGGATTTCCCAGGGCCCCGCATGCATCGATCCAAGCAACCGTTCGACTAATCGAGACAGATAAGTAGACACATGACTGTACTCACTCGAGTTGAGCTCTGCACATCCACGCCAGCATCAGCAGCACATGTAAAGAAAGAGACAGAAAAGCCATGTTAGTGAATATATGCGCACATATAAATGTTTATACAGCACATTAGCCTTTTGTTTGCTAAACGTGTTATGTTCCTATGTAAAGCTCCACCACACACTCTTTACATTCCTCTGAGCACAGGGGCATGTAACGTTGCGTTAAGTTATTCTTTGTTCCTTCACGTTGGATGCTAAAACACACATGCAGAAATAACGAGAACATCTAGTGGTTATTAAAACTAGGTATAACACAACAGAGAAATGCATATACATCCAACATGACAAATGTTGCAATATAAAGCATACAGGGGAATTTAACAAATAATAATTGCAGAAAAGTATGGTTAGAAATGTCATAATAGTGAGTGTGATTTTTTATCTTCAAGTCAGAAATTCATCATTTTATTTTAATATTTTGTTGGAAATAATCATTTCTTCCACACTAGGCTAAGATTTGAATGAGCAGAGCCAGCCTGAAAAGTTCAATGCCATAGCCGGGATTTGAACCACGGATCTCCCGCTCTCCGTGCGGGAGTGCTTTAACTATGAAGCCTGGGACTTATACTTACAGCATAGTAAGTCGCCACAAAAGGTGCATGTCTCATAGCATATCAGAACCACGGGAAATATACAAGTCAGTTGGAGAATTTAATGTCGGCATGTTGGCCATAGAAGCTCAGATGTTTAGAGCGACCGCACGGAGAACGGGAGATCCGTGGTTCAAATCCCGGCTATGGCATTGAATTTTTCAGTCTGGCCCTACTCATTTAATATTTTGTATTTAACAGCTTTCATATATTTTAAATTTCGCGTTCTATAGTCTACAGTATTTGGAATCAAATAGTGTAACTGATAATCAGGTAATGTACTTGTCATAACATATGTAAAATTAAAATAATATTCCAAAAGAACTAGTAGTGAATTAAAATGGCATTAAGTGGCTATTTAAAAATGTATGTAGTTTGAAACAAAATGGAGAAATAAAAAGCTTATACAAGCTAAAACATAACACTGGATAAAGAGTAACTGTGAAGTAAACGATTTTGATTAAAATGTCATTTATGTAAAGAAAAATATGTAACTTGGCGTTCTAGAGTAGCATGTGGCCGCTTCATTTGGAAGACACTTTATATAGTTTTGTGTAGTAAGTTAACAACAAGATATAGACAGAAATTTACTGAACCCAAAACTTAAATATCTTACAATGATGTATTTCCAAATTTGTCTGTGTTAGCAGCCGTATGCGAGGTATATTACTTTGCCATTCTTTTCTAAACTAGGTATTATTGCTGTATTATGGAAGGGGTACGCAAATCCAGGCTGCATACAGAGATATATATCCTCCGTGTATCTATATGAAATATGCAATGACCAAATGTTACCTAAGTATAAGAGTAAGTTTTAGGAGGAATTCTGCATTAGCTACCTAAAAGTAAAATTATAGATGGCAGTAAAAGTTCGGTAAACGTAACACATTAGAGTTTTAAAACATTTCGGGACGCCTTATATTTTTGTGATACGCATTTTTTAAATATGATGCCAATTTCTTTGAGTCTTTCAAATATTTTCAACATATCTTACTGTTTTTCGATTGAAAGACATATTTCATAACCTACATTTATTTAGTGGCAGTCAAAACACATTAAGAAAGAACACAGATACATAACGGAGAATATAGTGAAACAAAAGGCCAAACAATCTTCAATTGAACAATAAATGAAAAAAATATTTAAAAAGAGGAGACAAAATGCACTGTAAAGTTGCATATTTAAAGGCATGTAGCTTTTATTACGCCATAACAAGCTTCTGAACACTTCCTTCCTTGTAGGTACAGAAGTTTGAATGAAAGCGACTTGAAACTGTCCGTATAGTACGCGAATTAGGTTTATTTGCTGATGACGATGACGATGATGGCGACGATAATGATGATAATGATGATGATAATGATGATAATGATGATGATGATAATGATGATAATGATAATCCTCATCATCATCATCATCATCATCATCATCATCATCATCATCATCATCATCATCATCATCATCATCATCATCATCATCATCATCATCATCATCATCATCATCATCATCATCATCATCATCATCATCATCATCATCATCATCATCATCATCATCATCATCATCATCATCATCATCATCATCATCATCATCATCATCATCATCATCATCATCATCATCATCATCATCATCATCATCATCATCATCATCATCATCATCATCATCATCATCATCATCATCATCATCATCATCATCATCATCATCATCATCATCATCATCATCATCATCATCATCACCATCATCATCATCATCATCATCATCATCATCATCATCATCATCATCATCATCATCATCATCATCATCATCATCATCATCATCATCATCATCATCATCATCATCATCATCATCATCATCATCATCATCATCATCATCATCATAAGCCAGTTCAAAAGCCAATTGTCATGGTGAGGTTTACTGGTTTCTGTTGATTTTACTTACTACAATGGCTGACCTTATCTGTTTAACAGCAACTTTTACATTAATATTTAAGGAGGAGGTGGCTTCGCGGTATTGTATACGACTCGAACTATTCCATCGCCGTCGACCGATCATTCTGACTTGGTTTTCTTTTGGTCCCCTTCGCTTCACTAGGCAAATACAGGGGTTGACTCTGTATTCTAGATATTCCTTTCCTTTCTTACCACACTATTATCATGCTTTAGGTTTGGTTGCCAGCGCGATAATTCAAGAGAATAAATGGCACAATGCCTGCGCTCTGTAAAAATCTTCTTCCTTGAAAATTACTACCCAGGCGTTAGCGGGTCACTTCTTTGCCCACTCCCTGGGTGGTTTTGAGAAGCTTTGGTAATATACTAGGTGACAACTTGGTCAACTGTTACGGATTTCTGTACACCTCTGAAGCATCAATGCCTCTGTCTTCTGGCGAAATAGTCTCCCTTTGCCACTTATCATTTCCCTCTGGAAATGGTAGACAGCAATAGACACCTGTCTGATCACAGTGGGTTGAGTTGTTCCCCTCACTTCTACAACCTCAATCGCATGTATATTTAAGAGGGGATTAAGAGCGCTATCTCACTGAGGAGTTGACTTCACAGTAACTTGAGTGACTGGCATTCGGGAGGTACCATGTGTCATTCCCGTCGAACGGTCACTGACCTAGGATATTTGGAGGCTTTCCTGGAACGATAGACGGATGTTGGAGTGATCTTCGTTAACTTGATTTCTTTCTATACCTTTTCCCGCCTTTGTGGTGTGGGTGTAGCATGTTTGACTCACATTCAAGAGATTCCGAGTTGGAATCTCGGTCAGGGTGAGTAGCTGGTTAAGGTTCTTCCGAGGGTTTCCTTTATCCTTAAAGATGAATGTTGGATAGCTATAAGTCCTATGGAGGCTGAGTATTATTTCACCCGTTTCATTTATAGTCCGATATGATTAAGTTGGGAAGGGGCGTTAAATTAAAAAAAAAAAAAAAACAACAACATAACTTTATCTTTCAGGTGGTCCCGGGCAGAGGGCACATATGCCAGTAAGTCAAAGGACGTTCATTGCTCTCTCTAGGTTTTGGGATGGGTCTTGGAGCCTCGGGAGTTCTGCGCATCTCTATGTCTTGTCTACCTATTGCCTATAGCGTCCTGAGGTTTGTTCACTTCACCCCTTCCTCCCGGAGGAATGATATCTACAATAATCTGTCTAGGTTGCACGAGGTTCTCCCTCCATACATTAAGTATAACTTATAAGATCATATCTCAACCAACCTATTTAATACATCAAATTAAAAATTTTATATAATGCTGGTCTATTTTTTTCAAGTGAATTTCTTTATTGAGGAAGATATAATTATTTATTCTTACCATGCAACTATTCATTGACTTTTTTACTCACGTCAAACTTGATCTATTATAGCATTTATTAATTGTGTTCATCATTCTAAAACTTAAACTGTATATTTGTAGTAGGACCTGAGAAAATGGGTCATTTATACCAGAAAAGAGGAAAGAAAGAAAAAGTCGGACTTAAGTGCATGTCAACGAAACCAGATGAGCCCATGGCATTAGCGTAAGTTTCGAAGGGAGGACCTAGCTCTTCGGCCAAGGAAGACCATTTGTATCTATGTTCCAAATGGTACGCCTCCAAGGGAGAAAGCTAAGGTGAAACAACACCAAGGGTGAGGAGAAAAGACAGCAGAATGACCTTGAAATGACCAAACAAGATGAAAGATGAACTGATATAAGAAGTGAGGTGCAATCGAGGAAGAAAATATTTGTGGGATGCAATTATCGTATTCTGTATTTGCTTGGCAACTGATACCGTCCTTGTTAGGCATAGCATTGTCATAATAACTGCGAAAGTCTTATTAAATGAATAATTAAGGGCGGATAGATACCACAATTTGAATTAAACAAAGTTATAACAAATATAGAGGATAATGGTTAAATATACAAGTGCAGATACTAAGCAGGCAATCCCTATAATCCCTATAATCCCTATATATATAGGGATTATAGGGATTGCCTGCTTAGTATCTGCACTTGTATATATATAATTGAAAGCATGAACCCAACGTGAAGGGAGAGAGTAAAATGAACACTTTCCGTCACAGGTAGTTTCTTTGTGTTTCTTGCCGACAAAGGTGGCATTGACCAAGGATAGACCCTCGTCGCCAGCCCATGTTTTGGTCCGCACATGATACGTGACGAGAGAATAGACACTGGAATTTAAGATACACATTTTCAAACATGGTTATGCAATAATTAGCTGGTCTGTGGGAATGTGAAAGTTGCATAGAATACACGTTTCAAACACTAGAAATTGCTATTAAATTTAAGAGTAGGTATGAAACACGACCTATAAGGAACAAGCAACAGGTCACTGACCCCTAAAGTGTTCGAAATTCGGCGAAATGTAGGGGAAATTTGTGCAATGGCGACTTTCGATGTTTGCTAGGAAAAACACTCTGTTCCGTGTTCGCGGATGGACGGAGTAACACGCATTAGGTGGTTATCGAACACCCTGTGGTAGCGAATGAGAGAAACTGCACACATTACATCATTAAGATTTCACCAAACTCCGTTTTTGTTTAATAATCCTCCGGAAATACTATGTTGTGCGAAGTAATTCACTACCGATGTTCAGGAACAACGCGTACACATATACATATAAGTCGTGTCATGCGCACAGCAACGCGCAAATCTCAAATCTCGCGCCTAATGTGCGAATAACATCAAGTCAACAGTGGCGAGTGGAGAGGACTACTTGTAACAATAAACTTGACATTCAACGGTCGTGTTGTCTTCTATGTGATAATACCCACACACTGTCAGGACGAACCCACTCCCTGAAACTCAAACGAGAGAATTCATGCAGATCTACCCTGAGAAAACCCCCGACCTATTGAACACCTCCCATCCGTAGTCCTCACCCATCACATATCCTATCCTATGAGGTGTTGGGTGCCGGAGGGCTCAACGAGGTACTTAATGGGCAAGGACCGCCTCACAACTCAGGGCAATCCCCGGAAAAGAAGATCGACAACAGTAATCGGACACATGCTCTGCTGATCTGCCGAAAGAAAGTCACAGACAATATACCGCCTGAGACATCCCGTTCGGTTGACTTGAGTGCCTAAATGCTGCTATGAACATTAGCAAAATTTTTGAATCAAAACTTTACCTAAAAGGTGGTGTATGGTTTACCATCCTCCCCATGGGTGTGCTGGAATATACATTTTTTTCTATGAAATGGTGCAAGATGCACAATAAAAGTTACAGATTCACTGTCATATTTAAATAGAATTTTAAAATCGAGTACTTTGTATACAGTACTAAATGTGTATAAAGTTAAAGAGTAAGATCTATTTTAAACAAACAATGTCATCAATTTTGCAGTTTTGACCGTTTAGTCGCCCTCTGAGCTCTGGCATTGTTTCATTTATTTGTGGAGCGACATGATTATTTTTAAACTGCCTTTATCCCTTTACGTATGCAGGCTGTGGACCCGTAACATTCCAGACAACTGTTGTAATAGGGGAGTTGGTGCGTTCAGAGAACTGCTGTTAAATGAACTTTCAGTAGCAAATACAACACATTTTATGTTTTCGGCCAACTGTCCAGATTGTACTCGCGAACAAAGAGACAAAGGACTGTCGCTGTATTGCTTATTGTTATCCTACCGGCAGCTTTACTAGAGTTAACTTAGGAATTAAAGGGTTTGCACTCAATTTACCCTGCGTTTAATATTCTGCTGTCACGAGATATTATACGGCCAATGACGTAACTTAAACGTTATCTCCTAGGGAAAATGACCTTTATCTAAAGCCGTCATTTTTCGTTTTTTGTGTACTTTTGGAAAACGGTGAAAACGTATTATCAGCATCAGAAAATATTGAAAGAAAATTGGTGAAAATAATCTGTTTTGGAAAAATGCAGCAGAGTGGAAATCAAATTTAATAACAAACGAAAATAAAAATGCTAACCGTTTTAAGAAATAGTTCAGAAGAAATAGTTCTGATCAATTGAAAACTAAAGTCAAGGTAATCGCCAGAACATTATGCATATATTTTCAGAATTTGGAACAGAATATGTTCAAGCATGTTTGAAATACTGCACATGTAATTAATGTATTGAACGCGACACCTTTGTCTTTTAGTTTTTGGAGGGAATTTAGAAGGACAATATATATACACACACACACACACACATATATATATATATATATATATATATATATATATATATATATATATATATATGTGTGTGTGTGTGTGTGTGTGTGTGTGTGTGTGTGTGTGTTACGTCATCTGCTGGACTCAGATATATATGTAGCTCCATAGGTTGGTTTCTCGAAAATGAGGACACTCCATCTCAGGATGTGTGGATCTAAGATAATTCAGCCACTACCAATTTACTCCTACATGCTCCTTGCTGTTTTTTCACACAAAGCAATAATCCCAATTATTTCCAATTTATTCAGATGATATTATTTCCCATAATTTTAAAAGATTTCCTTGGTATAGCTTGTCACTGTCAATAAATTTGCCATAGTCATATTGTCGCCTCTGGATTATGCATTTACGTTGTCTACGCATCAAGATGAGATATTGATTCACAATACAAATGCCATCAAAGGCTTTGCTTCTATACAGGGCGAATTTCTGTTTTATGACGACCTTCTGTTTGCATTCCTCTTTACATGATTTTTAGTGGTAGATTATAGCGCACCTTTATCGATTCATTATTTTAAAAGGAAAAGAGCATATACCATCTGAATTATCACATTACATTTAAATTTTTGTCCACTTGCTGATTTTGTTAGCCCCGTATTTCCTGGCATTGTCGAAGCTTGTATTCCTCCTACTATTCTACGCAACTTAAGGGTAGATAAGCCACTACTAATTTATTCCTACATGCTCCTTGCTGTTTTTCCACACAAAGAAATAATCCCAAACTCAAAACAGCTCTTGCTTCCAATTTATTCACATGATGACATTTCCCCTTATTTTAAAAGTGTTCTTGATCTAGCTGGTTAATGTCAATAAATTTGTCATAGTCACATTCTCGCCTCTGAATTATGAATCTGCACATCTTCCTGTTCTTGATCAGATACCTGCTTTAGCTAAATAGTGTTTGTAATTTACGTCCTCCAACGTTAAGTCATATCGGACGATGAAATGAAATGGGTGAAATTATGCTCAAATGAGCCCAGGGTCATTGGAGCTTAGAGGTACCCGACATTTGTCTCTTAGGATAAGGAAAACCCCCGGAAAAAGCCTTATCCAGGTAACTCACCCTGACTGAGATTCGAACTCGGGACCTCTTGAACGTGACGCAGACATGCTACCAATCTACGCTACCGAGGCGGCCATTTAGCTAAATACTTGTTTTCTTTCATACATGCGTTACTTAATACAAATATAATTTAATATTTATTCTATATCAGTAATTCTCTTTCTAATATTTCAATCCTTTCGCGTGTTTTATTATTTTATGCTTTGCTTTACATTTTCCCCTGTCATTACATTTAAATTTTATAGCAATTATGTAATTAAATGGCCAGCATATTAATAGTTCACACTTGGTCAGAGACAAAGCAGTCACCCTATAACATATTATCATCTTGGCACTGATTAGATTAAATATAATATAGAATATTTGTTATTCTCCAATTTTCAACTCAAGAGCTTTCACATTAATATTCGAAACATTGGCGATGAATTTTCGTGAAAGTAAATCTAAGATGTGTTGTGGTTCTCCCATGGTATTGGTTTGAAAGAAAAATGTCGTGCGCATCACTGCCAGGAGTTTCTCTATTAATTGCAAATTTACAGTCTGGATTTCAATTTACATATTTCTAGAACAATTATTTCATCCAAGTTATGCTATTCACAAGAAATGTTTGTCTGAAAGTTATTCCAAAGCTAGAAAGAAGTGGGAAATACTCTCTAATGTTTACATCGTAAATCGAAGTAATCATTTCTGCTAAGGTGTGATAGAGCAACAAAATAAAATAGACCCAAGCATGTACCGTAAAGTGATGCAGTTATGTGTAACATAAATTACTTGGAAAACAGTTAAAGATGCCCAAGTTATTGATGCAATTAGTAAGGTTTAACAGGTTTTATGCCCTTTTATCTCTATGGCAAGCTTCATATGTCTATTTTCTTTAATAGTGACACAAATATGAGACACAGAACGCGTTACGGCAGTGCTACCTCGTTGCGTGATCATGGCTATACAAATTATTTTTGCAAAATTTAAAGGTATACATTTTTATTTTCAGCCAATATCTAAAATATAAGGCACTAGTATTAACTCATTAGCGCTGGTTTTAAAAAGAATAAAACGAAGTACACATACATAGAAGGACCAAAACCTGCATTACGTTTCCCATTTTACAGTGATAAATTACTTTTTAAAGTTACAAGTGATTTTAAAAATTGTCACATGAAGGATTTTAAACACATTTTTTGCAACAAAAGGGAAATTGTCTTTATGTACAGAGGCACATATTTCTCTAAACCATTAGACATGGCTAGAAGATTAGATTTTTGTATCCGTTTTATTTATGAAACTGGGGAGAATAACTCCATGTACACTTTTGCGTTAGAGTGACTAAAGTTCTTATTTGGTATGAACTATTTAAACATAATTTTATATAATTTTTTGTATATAAGTCTATTACAGTAAGGGTACCCCATGAGAGGATTTAGGCGGCTTATTTTGGGGCGAAGGGTAGATACGGCACTCACCAATACGGACATCGGCATACTACACATATGATGTCATCTCGAGAAGGCAGCCGCCTTCACCTCCAGGAATTATCCTGGTACTAATTTCTGTTAGAGGCTGAGTGAACTTCAGGGCCATAGTGCGTCCAGAAGGATTATACCAGGGAATAAATTCCACTTGTACCACCGGGAATCAGACCGCAACCTCCTGGCTAACAGGCTAGTGCCGTAACCATTAGGCTACCGCGCGACTCGTCTATTAAAATTTTCATAATTTAATGACATCTAACCTCTGGTGGACTGCCGGTTTTGAGTAACCAAATGGTATCCTCTGTAGTGTGAAAACTAGTAAAAGCACATGCTGGATATAATGCAATTAGCATTCATGGAACACAATTGCCCCATCCGCTTTATGCTGAGAAAACAATGAGCGATCGTAATTCAGCAGAGAGTGACTTTAGGGGTTGGGGTAGACCCGTTGATTGTCGATCTTGCATCAGTAATCACCGTCTGAACAGGGATGGCGCATCAACTTCCACTCCCTGGTCGTTATTGCTGTATTAAACCGGATTGCGCTATTAACCTTAGCCCTCCAAATGCCCTCGGGTCAATTCCCGGTTCTGTGTTCATGCTTTTGAGTGAAAGTTATGCCAGCTCAAGGCCCATTCCTCCCATACAAGGAATCTTAGATCAGCATGTTCGGTAAACAATTGGAGCGTATTCATGGGCCCTATCTGAGGAATTAAATTATAAGAAAAACGATGTAACAATAGGTGAGAAGCGAATTATTGGCTTTAGAATAATGAGGAAAGAGATGCCGTAAATTCATGGCATTCCGAAAAGGAAGTTTTAGGGAATCAGAAACATGCAAAAATGAACTACAATTTGGGTTAACAAATTTTGTTAGATTTTGTTCGCTAAGTTATAAATTGTTAGGAAAGGTAATTTTACATTCGCAGCTAAAACGAAGTGCAAATTCTGCAGAAATAAAATTGCCTACATTTTTAGAACGGACATCGATCGCCTAATATTTACTTTCCTCAAGTATCCGAGTTTAGCTTAAATTGAATATAGATAAATGATTTCTCCTGCATCAGAATTGACAACATTTGGCCGTGACATGAGAAGCATATATAATTTTGTTTTGGCTCATCAGCTACACTCCTCGAAGTATGTAAGCACAATATCTTTCTTAATTAGCATTACGCACTCATTAGAATCTCTTGTCATAAAATTTGAATTGAGGTGTCGTCAAGGTTGTATTTACAATGAGATATCGATATTCATTGTCAGTTTCAATTTTCCCCAAAACGTATATACTGTGACTTTGTGGGTTCGTAGAATTAAAAGTCAAATTGCAAAAACTCAAACTGTTCTTTATTTCCACCGAATTACAGTTAGAACACTTGCCGATCACATAGCATTACAATTACAATTACATAACACAATTACAATCCACCAGTTCGTCTGTCACAGATCCACTCCACACTCGCAATTACGTACAACTCCTTTGATACACGTACGCAGTCTTTCAGTCCATTCGCCTGCACGGCGCTCTTCACGGTTACTCGCCAAGAATTGAACTGAGCTCCAGCCCGACGCGTCGCTTATATAAGAGCAACTGACCAATCTAGAAGGTTCCGGGTTAGATTAAATATCCTGATTGTTCCAGACGTCAGGGGGAGGGGAAAGAGACGGCTAATGCCTAGTGACACTTTCCTAACCATCCACTATGTTAGCGCTACAAGATAAATGTGTGGGCGTGGTCTAAATGCCTCCTGTTCCCTACCAAGCACCAGTTGGTCGTGCCTTCCGATAATTGGGTGACAATACCTACTCACAAGCTTTTGTGAACTTTGTGCTATAACTCGTGAGCCTTAAATTAATATCCGTTATATAAGTTCAGATATCACGTTTTAGAAACTGTGCTCAAAGTTCTATTACCATTACTTAAACATTTAATCCTAAAGCAGATTTTAGAATTCGCAAATGCGAACAGACCTGAACATCTACGTAGTTATTTTTCAACAGTAGTTTAAATATTTTATTTTGACATCTGATTGATATGCGTCATGCTTTGCAGCAACACTTCTACAAAAATGCAAACGCACTGTCGCGTGTCTGGGCCAAGAATTGCTAAGTAACTGGCTCAGTATCACTCGAATAACCAAAATATTTTAAAGAATCGACTTCTAGAGGGTTTAAAATGAAAAATAAAAACTGTAACTTCTTTCGTTTCCATTTTTATTTATCAATTCCCTTAAAACTAGCTAAAGAATTACCCATAATTCCTCTGTAAGCATTTGGAAACCTTAATGAAACAGAACATCCACTATCCCTGCACGCTGTTTTTCATATGCGTGTTGCATATATAGCGTTCAAGCAATTCTAGCATTAAAATATGCAAAAATAGCCAATAAATTTGTAAATGCAATGTATTGGAAATAAAATATCTAATTTAGAAATATAATTTATTGGAGATGAGAGATGAAGTAATATATGCCATCATATGGTTGCTAAGGAAATGCTATTTTGTTCATTTTAACAGTTTTAAATGTACGGTAATTGAAGCTGTCAGGAGCAGAAGTTGCTAAGTCACTGTTTCAAAATTGCGCAGGAGAACTTCTTAAAATTTTCAAAACTAATTTTAAATACCAAAATAGTAATGCAATTGAAAGAATTTTATGTGATGGGAGGAACACAGTACTGTCTTGAAGTGTTGCTCACGGTTTGACATATGCAGCATGCGTGAAATGAAATGTGTAGTGTTTAACGCCCGCTTCTACTACATACGGCACCGCAGGCGATGACACTGATGATACATGAGATGAAGATGGAGCACCGGTGGAATGAGATGGCGGGGGAAACCGGAGATCCCGGAGAAAACCCGCCCCAGCGCTTTGTTGTCACTTTGCGGTCGCCTGGGATCGAACCCGGGCCGCCTTGGTGAGAGTCAAGCGGTCTAACCACTGAGCCAGCATGTGTGACAGAATGTTTTATTATTAGGGCTGAACAACTTTTAACTAAAAATGGATGATAACAGCTTGTGATTCTTACTGTTAGAGTGTTTATAATATGTTGCCATGGATAAACTATAGCTTTATTTTCACCAATAGTACATCTCTACTATGGGCTAATCCAGTATGCACTTCATGGATTGACATACAACATTTTCATCTAAATATCGCCCCATCTCTCCTGCATCACTTCCATATGTCATTGTGTCGTAAAATGTGGTACCTTCTGGCAGAGTCACATGTTTCAGCAGTGAACGAACATCGTAATATTTCGGCTTCTTAATCTTACGAAGCCTATTTGGTGTGCTTTTCGCACTATCACATACCTTGTGTAAGGTTTGCAACTTCACTCCTCTCCTCAAAAGAGACTGGGGACGATAAAGTGAGGAAGACATTGTGTGATGAACTTCCGGTGTACATCCTCTTTGGAAATACACACCCCGGATTAAAGTGAATTCAGGAACACTTCTTATAAGGACATGGTCGAGGGCAACAACTGGAGTGCCATCATGTTTCCCATTACTGGTCAGTGGACATCATTGGCTTCTTCTACAGTGAATATTTGATCAGTTTCGCCCATGTGGAAGGGACTACTACTTTATCCATTTCTTCTTCTCAATATAATAATAACCCATGGCGCGACAGCCCTTAGAGGGCCAAGGCCTACCAACCCGACTGCCGGCCTCACGCTTACTTATGCACGGCAGAGGTGGACGATCATCCAACCGATACGGGGAGGATATGTGGTCAGCATCTCGGCATCCCCCAGCCGGAATGTTGGTTTTCATGACCAGGGTCGCTTACCTAGCGTAAGCTCCTCACTTTCCTCATGATGCTGAGTGGGCACCGGTCCTATACCCGGGACCTAAAATCCCCACCACATGGGTGGGATCGAACCCGGGCCGCTTTCCGTGGCCAGGGACCAAGGCATGCTGCCGTAGCCCGCTACGCCACGGCGCAGGACTCTTCTTCTCAATATTTCAAAAAATTTTGTCAATAGGCATGAAAGAACAAACTCTCTGAAAGCGCACTTGAGGAATGTATAAAGTGTCTGATGTCTAAATCTCTAATCTAAAATATACCAACAGCTGATATCAAAGCACACTGTAGTTGCACCGCCGTACGGCTAATGGGGCGACTACTTGACTTAACAACATCTAACTCGAAAAGGCTGACTTAACAACTCTTATTTCTGAAATTGATGTCCATTTAGCATGCCGGGGTCATTCGATCTATCTTCTGATTTGCAAATTTTTTAGCACTATTACGGAACTGATATTCAGAGTGCTTATGGTGTGTTTAAAAAGATTTCTAAAAAACATTGAATTAACAACTTCTGAATCTGAGTGCTTCAATTATAAAACGAATGTAATTAAAATATGAGTTGTGTTTCGACTGAGTCTTTAAAAAGCCGTGATTGCTGAGAATTTATTAATTCAGAAAGCCTAAATAGGTACATAAACATTTTGTATATGGAGAAAATAAGACAAAGGTTAATTTGACGAACAGAACAACATTGGCATCATACTTCTGAGAGCTAGTCGTAATGCAAATGTTTACTGCTGTTTATTGCTTATTAATGTTTAGATGGTAGGTGTTGTTTGCTTTTACCGGTCGAAGATTTCTATGCCTGTTGTGTGCTCAGCGGTTAAACATATGCTGAAATTGAAAGAAAATTTTCAGATTTTTCTTACAGGTATATTGCACAAAACTATGTTGGACGGTGATGTTATCGCTTGCTTTTTTCCTTTTAATTTGTTCCATTTATAACTCACCTTTAACTCCAATGGTCATACCGGCGGCCGTTCTTCTTTTGAACATATCGAAGGTATTAACTCGTATTCTTGGGTTTTAATCATTATATCACGCACACATTCGCACTCTCATTCATGCTTGCAGATCCTGGAGAAGATGAGGAATTATCTTGGTCGAAGTAAAATCGCCACACTCACCGCTGGGAATGGCCGCGCCGTGGCTCAGTGGTTAGGACGCTTGGCTCTCACCAAGGCGACCCGAGTTCGATCCCAGGTGACCGCAAAGTGAGATTTGTGATGGACAACACGGCGCTGGGCGGGTTTTCTCCGGGATCTCCGGTTTCCCCCGCCATCTCATTCCACCGGTGCTCCATCTTCATCTCATGTATCAGCAGTGTCATCGCCTGCGGTGCCGTATGTAGTAAAAGCGGGCGTTAAACACTACACCGCTGGGAGTCGAACCCGGGAACCCTAGCACGGCAGGCAGGTGCTCCACCGTTCGAGCTACGGGGCCAGCATCGTTTGCTTTTTGCTAGGTTATTATGCCATTGTTTTTCTGGCACGAGTGTCAGAATTAGGCTAATTGTAAATGGCTTATAAGCGTGAATTAATAGTACGATTGTACACACAGTTCCTATGAAGGCTTATTTCTCTAACTCAAGCTAATCAGGATTATATCTTGAACAAATAAGTATAAGGGGAACAAAGGAAACCGAATATGACAATTAGTTCTCTAAGAGACGGTTACTATAATATGTGCCCCAGAGATTTCTTACTATTTTCATGACTTTGAGAAACAACTGAACGCGACATTGCCTTAAAATGACCAAGTGTTGAGAGTATAGACGGTTGCCTCCTTAATGCCTGATGACGTAGAGACAGTTGTTTGAAACGAATTGTATGCTTTAAAACCTACATTTTTTAACGGTTTACCAATGTACAGAAATATGTAAATTTCGTTGTCAATATAAAAAATATATAAGCTATTCCTGGAATATTTGAGACCTATAATATCCCAAATATATGGTATTTTAATGAGAATTGTTAGTCATGTTTGAGAATACCATAAATGTCGAAAGGGTTTCATGGAAAGGGTATTTCTGAAATGAATTTCCTTGAAAATCATCGTGTAACATCTTCGGCATTTTTTAATATAAATATTAAAATGGTATTTATTGGAATTCTCATTTTTGAGTTATGCTGTTCTCTCTCCCTCCCTCTCTCTTTCTTTCTTCCACAAATACACACAAACACACACACACACACACACACACACACACACACACACACACACACACACACACACACACACACACGAAGTTACACAAAGCGGACCTTTCTTCGTAAACGCTGTTCAGTAGTTTCAAAGCATGCATTTCCAATTAAGTATTAATACCAAACTTATAAATGAAATGTGTAGTGTTTAA
Source organism: Mantis religiosa (assembly GCA_030765055.1). NCBI lineage: Eukaryota > Metazoa > Arthropoda > Insecta > Mantodea > Mantidae > Mantis > Mantis religiosa. The sequence goes on along the minus strand of CM060955.1, from coordinate 72,321,084 downwards.
CGCCCGCTTTTACTACATACGGCTCCGCAGGCGGTGACACTGATGATAAATGAGATGAAGATGGAGCACCGGTGGAATGAGATGGCGGGGAAAACCGGAGGTCCCGGAGAAAACCCACCCCAACGCCGTGTTGTCCACCACAAATCTCACTTTGCGGTCACCTGGGATCGAACCCGGGCCGCCTTGGTGAACCAAACTTATAGGTAGAATACATATTCTAGCCAAATGAAAAGCAAGCTGACTTCTCACCAGAGGTCTCAGGTGCGATTCTGAGCCATGTAGAGGAAATCTTCCTTTAATTAGAACTGTTACCTACCTTCCTTATAGTGCGTGTAGTTTGTAGATATGGATGTGAGAGTAAAGAAAAAATACGAAATCTTGGAGTGATATAATCTAAAAATGTCAAGGAAAACAAAATCAAATAATATAGCCATTGCAGTTAAGGGGAACCTTATAAAAGAGGAAAGAAATACAGAAAAACATATTCTGTACCAAATAGCTAACATATTCGTTTAGTAATTTAATAATCCTAGACATAAATTATCATTTAAAACTAATTTACCAATACTCCTTCTGGCACCGAATTTCAAAACCAAATGAACGCTTAAATCAGGTAAATACATAATATTTTTAAATATAGCTTCAAAACTGTACCACTAACTTTTCTCCCAACACTGCGATACAAAGAAATGGTTGGTCAATAGCAAGAACGAAAATTTGAAGTATCACAAAACTAAAATTAAAGAAACAAAATAAAAACATGAAACAACGAAATGAAACAAAGCGAGCAAATAAAGAATCACTGGCTGGCCCCATAGGTCAGTTGGTAGAGCACCTGCCTACCGTACTAGGGGTCCCGGGTTTGATTCCCGGCTGTGGGGGTGGGGATTGTTCTCCGACAAGGTAATTCCACATCTTCCCCAGAGTTTGGAATTATGAATGAGAGTGCGAATGTGTTGGGATTCTAATGATTAAAACCCAACGTATATGAATTAACACCTTTTATATGTTCCAAAGGAGAATGGCCGCCGATATGACCACTGCAGTTAAGGGCGGACAAGTAAAAAAAGAAGAACCACTAAAACCTAGCAAGAAACATAAGTAAATAAGAGAAAGTAAAAAAAGACAACTGTTGAAGAGAAATATATAACATGGACGGTTGCTTGAAAAGATAAATATGTCTGTTTTATGACCGCGGCTCTTCTTCTACGAATGAAACATAAAAGTGAATTACAAACCTGCAGAAAATTAAACTGAGTAACGTTATCCGTGGATTTTGTTTGCTTAAACCAAGTTATAACTGTCTTCCCGCTCCAAAAGAATTTTCATTTTACGTTACTTAATCCATTACCATGATGGGGGAAAAGAAGGTTAGGAACGATTATAAGAAGATGTGCTTGCAATAAATGAAAAGTTATGAGGCATCTGAACAAACGCATTTGTGTAACTGAGTTAAAAGAACAGATAAAAACATAAAGAAACTCCTGCACATGTTCATGTGAATTATAATTTAAAAACAACAAACGAGAAACACTTTTTAATGTGATGAATTGGAATTTCATGTAATTTCTGTAAGTAATTTTGCGCAGCGTTCGGTCTTACCGCCTTGCACAAGGGTTAATAGTTAAGTATGATATAACCAATTCGTCATATCAACTTTACTGTCAGCAGAAAGCTAACCCTAAGCTTAAAAAATACGTGGGAATAACAAAACGCGTGTGTACTATGAGGATTCACCAAGGTTTAATATTAGGATAATAGGCAACGAAATTCATAATGTATACAGGGTGTTTCAAAACAATACCGAACGGATATAGAGAAGTAGTTGCTCAATTTCTATGTGACCGATACAGATAGTTGTTACCGCCAATAGAGCCGCATAAAAATGATCCAAAATGAGTGAGGATTAGGCAGTGACAGGAACAACGACGCGTGCCTCACGTTGTCGGAGTTCGCAGGTGTAGGCCACACGCCGTGCCGCGTGCTGTTACTGTTTGTAAACATACCGGCATACTACCCAGTAGCTTGCTTGCTACTGTTAAGAATTTCTTGGGCTCATGAAAGCGTAATAAAGAAGCAATTGCTTAAGTATTGCTTATGAGTCTTTAACGTGGCTCAAAATTCTGTTTTAGCAGTCCATGATAGCAAATAGGCTAGTGGACATATGCAAATTATACCTTTTAGAGGGAAGTTAAAATTCGTGAGGTTGAGGATGGAAGCATTAAATGATAAACAGAGCATAAAACATCAAGGAATTGTAGATAAATTAACAAAAACGTGCAGATGAACTTGCAAAGAGAGTTGTGACTTCAAATCTTCCAGAGACATACACTCTATGCCCTATTTCTTATGTGAGGCAAACATTAAAGGAGATTATCATCAACGACTGGAATGAATACTGGTTAAAAAGTGATTGTGGTGCTTTGGCTATGGATTTATATTTCCCAACAGTTTCTGACACACATAAATGTAAATTCGTTAATCCTATGTTCTTACTCAATTCTTAACTGGACATGGCAAATTTTCAGCTTACTTATTTCGATTCAAAATCAAATCCATATGTGATTGTATTTGTGGAAATCATCTTCAAGATATCCCTCACATTTTATTTGATTGCCCGTCTTTCTGTTTTGAAAGATACGAACTTGAATTAGTGCTTCAATCCTTAGGTTGCACTTTCTCAAAACCACTTATACATATTCTGATGAATTACAAAACTTATCAATATTTCATGGATTTCTTAAACAAAATATTTCTTAAGCTAAATGATTCATCTTGATGTTTCCTGTTTGTCAGCTTGATATTGAATTTGTTATGTTTTTGTAAATTGTATTATATTCATAAATTTGCAAACTATATTACCTTTGGGTAAAGTAGAAATAAAAAATTGAATAATAAATAAATAATAAGTCAACAAAAACTAAATTCCTAATGCAATGAGACGAGCATTTAATTTCACGTGTTTGTTAATACTAAATAAAGCATTTGTAACTGAAAAGGAAGCTGTTGATATTTACAGTAAATTGTTGAAAGTATTGTACAATTAAGATCATGACAGAATGCTCTGAAGTTAAAAAATAAATATTATCATTGACGTAGCTATTTTTACAATCATATTTTTAATGAAACTAAATTAATCATGCGTTTGTTGAAATCCCTTCAGCTCTTCCATCCGTCAATGCCATATCCGTCATTTTGGCGTTCGTATAGCGCTCCGTATTTCTTGGATTTGCTATCTAAGAGCGCGCAAAATCCTCCCTGTTAAGACGAAATGTGTAGTTTTACACTGAAGAGCAACTGTCTGAGTTATTAGTCGACTTTTGCACAAGTAACTGCCCTTTGCTCCATTACCTGAAAGATAGGCTAGGGTCACTGATAAAGAGCAAGAGCTAATGTTTTTGTTTTCGAGGCCGGTGCGTCCCAATAACTTTTGACGTTCGCACACCAGTGGTTCCTGCGCTGCCTAAACACAAAATCATGTAATATTTAATTCTGCATAAGATATACCAAAGAGAGTTTAGAAGCTGCGACACCAAAATTCGGACTAGTTAAATTATAAACTACGCAACGGCTCTGTAATCCTTCGGTGTCATTTTGAAACAACCTGAATATTGAAAGCAGAAAGGCATTATTCTACTCAAGTGGATAATGCGAAAGTGAAATGTGATAAAACAGTATATTTATGTTTCAATAATTAATATAGAAATACAATTTGGTTTCCAAGTTTTACCAGTAGATATCAGAGGGGACAAAAGAAATTATTTGCCACACCAACGAATTTTTGGAGAAGAATAAATAGAATTTATAGAGCAGAACGAATTATGAATGAAGCATTTCGTGAACAAATGAAGCGCAACGCATTGTAATAGATGACATTAAGGGTATGTATGACTGAAATTTTCAAATTCTGAACTAATAATGCTAGCTTTTTCAAATTTACACCATAGGTGTAGTATATTGTAAACATGTCCCAACCTAAATTTAAACCATTTTTCTCCAATAGTTTAGAAATTATGATAAATTCTGTATGTTTTTTTGTTACGTCAATAAAAAAGTCCCTTGCAACAAAATATTTTGAATTTTGGTCTAATATTTTAACCCTATGTTGATAATACACACACTTTTTGAAATTGCTCTGGGTTTTTCTGTGTCTCGTTTAGTTTAGGTCACAAAAATGTTTTAATTTACAAATATTCTTTTTTGTCTAAAAAACTGTAAGTTTTGTGTTTGAAAATTAAAAATATATGCTTATATACATTTCACAATAAAACCTAGGGCAATTTCCATTCCTCATGACATTCTGAACCTGTTTAGGAAATTTCATAATTGTAGTACAAAAACTGCAACGCAAGGAGCATTTTACAGGAAGAAAAATGCTGAAAATATGAACATTGAGAAAACAGCGATTAAAGATTTGATTGCATAACTCAGATTAAATTCCACCAGGCTGATAGGTTGAACCCTCAGATTTCTTTTTCCGCTCCTCTGTTGCTGCTTTTTACACCTTTTTCTTCTTTAGATGTTGCTTTTCTTCTGCACAATTTCGCTTCTTGCTTTTCAGAATACGAGTCTGATCTCGCTGCACTGAAGTTTTTCTTGCTGAGTCTACTACACTTTCACCTCTGATATTTTGCTGCAGCTCCAATGACTTAAGACTACCCATGTTAAACTCACTGATGCTTTTAATAACAGCAAGATCCAATTTTTGTTTTGATATGAAAACTTCCTTTGGGCATTTATTCCATATGACATGATGCAAAGATTCATTGGCATTCTGTGTTTTTCCTGTTTTGCACATCTCTAGTAATGTTGTAGAAGCCAGCCTCTGATATATTGGCAACATTTTAGGAACTATTTTGTCTGAAAGCCTTATTTTCCTTTTCTTGAATTGAAAATTTAAGAACGGAAAACAGACAAAGAATGTGGATGTAGGCAAAAGAGGGCGTGACTCTGACAGATTTTAAAGGCCACCGACATTTAAATAAGCATTTAAAAATGGCGTTCGGAGGCAAATTATGCATTTTTCACATTCGCGAATGTCTAAATTATTTTATAGAATTAAAATAAAAAAATCGTTATTTTCACGATTTTCATGAAATTTCAGTCATACATGCCTTTAAAGGGTAAAAATTTGTATGGTACATTCATATTTGGTGCAGGAAGAAACACTGATCAGAAATAGAAAGTACTATCTGACCCAAGAAGATATAGTTTATGTAGTGCAAGAAGGCAAGTTGTAAAAATTTGCCTGAGAGCCTTTGAGAATAGAAAAGCTGGAAGATTAAAATACAGTATGTGTATACATTCATTAATGCCGTGTCGTTACTTACTTTATGAAAGAGATCTCTATTGAAACAAGCTGAGATCCGAATGTGGCAAGTTTTCTACAATATGCAGCAGTGATGCAGAATAATTGACCAATAATCGCCATTTCATCTCTACTTTACCGCCAACCGGCTATGTAGTGCCATAAAAGTTTAATGGCCATGGTAGCGGGAATACCGACATGGAGAAACGTTTTATATTGGCAGTTTTAATTGTTACGTTCGTATGTTTTCCACACACTAGTCAAGTCCTCGCAGCTTGCCAGCCCGGGTCGCTCTGAGTTGCTAACAAGCCTACACACTAGTTCAGGAAGTACACAAGCTTGAGCTCCTAACAAATTTGCATAAAGAAATAGTGTCATTCTCTCTGCATGTAGATAATATGCAAATAATCAACGATGCCACAAGGAAATATACCTTAATGAAGAAACAATGATTTACTGGTCAGCTGGACTGCTGTTACTTCACGATTTAACATTATATTATGAGGAAAAAATAAAGGATTGAAACGTTTGTGGTCATTTTACCTAATTAATTTGTCATTTAACATTAGCTATAGATGCTAATATATGTTCATTGCACCTTCTCTAATGTAGCTGCTTGTCGGAACTGTTAACTCGCCGAAATTGGCCCAGGTCACTCTCATGGAAAACTTTCTGGAGTAGTAAGTTAAATCCAAATTGCACTGATTAGTCTTATCAGCTTCAACAGGATTTTACACAAAATACTCGGTCATAAAGCTATGTCTGCATTTATTTTAATTTTACCATAACGATTCGTCATTGAAAAACAAATAAAGGTTAACAACAAGTACGTTTAAGTACGTCAGCACTCTTCGTTCACACTGATTATATTGCATCAATTTTCAAATGCGGTATACTCCTTTTTATATTGTTGCCAAGATTTTTGTGTCAGCAACTTCGATTCAATGTCTGTCGCTAGAGCTGAAATTACCTCGGGATTTTCGCGTATATTTCAAGTCTTTAGATTGTCATTTATAAACGAATGCTCAGAATAAGTATTACCATTTACATCCGCATTTCGTACTGTGATGGGCAATCTTTATAGGAGGTATTGGTACAGCTTTTTGGGCTAGGATCCTGGCGGCTATGACAATATGCAAGCAAATGACTGAAAATGCCTCTTATATTTATACAGCACTTTTATTTGATTTACTGGAGTTAGAGATCTTTTATTGAGAAATAGTATTTTATGTAAAACGTATCAAAATATAAAGTATAATACGACATAAATAGCATAAATGTATTTGAACAATATAAAAGAATTTAAGTATTGGCTACATTTATGGGTATATTTAAAAGGAGGTCGTAATTTATTCTCCTGAAGCATTATTTATATTTGTTGCTTTCAAATAAGGGAACAAATTTTTTCTCTAAACGTGTCAAAACACTTCTGAAGCACTGTCACTTATTGAACTTTTCCAATTATGTCTATTTATACCGAAATATCGTTTGTTAAGCCAAAACTGCAGATAGTGAATATATATGTCGATGTATGCATTTGTAAGTTTCTTATGGGTTCTACATCGATTTAGAACAAACTTCATATAGACTAAGTTCTATCTAAGACAAAAATTACACTATAATTCACTTTAATAATTTAATTTTAATTAAGTTTTATAACTTAATACTAATTAATTTAATGCATATCATGCCCAGAGCAGTTTACAAGAATATCAACACTTTTGCCTACGATAATCGCTGCAGCTTAAACAATTCCATATTAAGGAAATAATTATGTTTTCAGGACCTCTAAATATATTAGTCACATATTATTTACTGATCTCCTCTCTGACACCGATCATAGAGTAATAACATAGTTAAAACAATTACAACTTTTATAAGAAATGCGACTATACCCATAGAAATTTAAAACTCTAAAATGAAAATAATTTAAAACTGTGATAACAGAATGAAACTAGTGTATCACTTATCTTTGTATTTTTTCAATCTTTGTTGAGTTTCTTTGCAGTTTCACGTATATTATTTAGTGAGAATAAAGATATTATATCCTTACTTAAATTACTGTTATTTCCTTTCAAATAAGAGTTTCTCTATAAATAGCAACGAGGAGACCAGTATGTGACAACTTGGGCGTCACTCAGTAGTTTTCAAGAGAAATCATAAACTATGATATTTGTAGTTGTCTATCAGCGCTTTTTCATAGCGTTTTCATGGATGTTTTTATTTATTTAGTTGTATCGTTAATTGTTTGTTCTTTGTAGCTCTAAGATTTGTAATAAAATGATACCTTAAGTGTCTTAAATAATAATTATTAAATGTCTCGAAAGAAATGTAACTATATTGGGCATTGCAGCGCAAGACAATTATTATAACTGTAGGAATAAATCGTGAAACCATGGGCAGTGTATCCTTACTTCAGAATACGAGTAACTATAATATTCAACAAAATAATAAAACAGACATTGCTCTTAAACGTAAAAATCAACCAATAAACTGGTTTTAAATATTAGAGAGATGTTCATGATGAATTGTTAAAACAAACTGTGAGTGAACATATTTTATATATATTTTGCTAAGTTGCTATGATATGTGTTAATGTTTCAAATATTAGTTAATATTTTCATTGAAAGGCACCTGAGTATATCCTACTTTTTGGATATATGTAGTCAAATTGAAAAATTCAATGCCATGGCCGGGATTTGAACCGCGGATCTCCTGGTTTCTATCCAATCGCTGTTACCCTTTGAGCTACCATGGCAAACGTTCCGTCATGACATTAAATTCTCCAATTGACTCATATATTTGCCCGGTAAACCCGGCTCTTGCATCGAAGATACAACATTTGTGTCGTAAGTACTTGAGTCCCAGGCTTCATCATTTAACTCTTATGATTAATTTCCATCAATTAACTAAAATAATAAGAGTTAAATGATAAAGCCTAGGACTCAGGTACTTACGACACAAATGGTGCATCTCGGATGCGAGAACTCCTAGTGGTTTACCAGGCAAACATATGGATCAATTGGAGAATTTAATGTCATGACGGCAAATTGGCCATGGTAGCTCAAAGGGTAAGCGCGACTGGACGGAAACCAGGAGATCCGTGGTTCAAAACCCGGCCATGGAATTGAATATTTCAAGTTGACTCTATCTATCCAAAACCTTAGCTTATATACGGCTACTGTGAAACATGATTAATTTCCATCAATTAACTTAAATATCCTACTCTTATTAATTTGATCAAACACTCCTTTAATACTTTATCGTAATTGATATTTAATATTAATTTGCTTACGTGTTATAGTAGCTGTATTCGAGTGAGGTGTTTAAGAGGCAGAAACACTCAACTGAATTTGTTTTGTGATGTATTTTATTACGCACTGCTGAACCTCCAATGCCTTTATGTATGAACTTACCCCTCTAATTCAACCCCTGCCGCAAGGATCGGCCCAAAGCAGGGGAATGATTACAGATAGGAGCAAACAGAGCGCGTTTTCAGAGAGTCTTATAATATGAACTAAGTGTAGGACCTTCCCTTCAGAACTCTCATCTCCATTTCCTCTTGAATTTTGACAGTTACAAGAATGTGCGGTACTCAAAGGATATTTAGAACGCAGGTGGAGAGTACATTATAATGCAAGTGACATGCTCTGTTTCAGAACTATATGAATGTATGAATGAATAAATGAATTTATAAGCCCATTTGATCCTCGCAGGGCAAGAACCATCTAGTGCTTTAGGAGTGGCTCACTAGGACCTCTCTCGTATGGAGAGTCCGACATATATAATTTATGTATATATTCCATGCTATTCTGTCATCCTATTAGCAGTATTCTAAATTTTCTACCACCTTCATAGTACATATCCTATTTATCAATTGGTTTGCTAATACTTAAGCACAGTGTATTTTACACATAAAGTAGCATGTGTCCTACTATGTTTTATAATGCTATAATAAGAAAATAAGTTTTATAATAATAAAATGATGACGAGAGTAATATTAATAGTAATAACAGTAATATGTTGATGTATTTAATGGAAAATGTTCACCTTTTTCTTTAAACTTTAAACTTTTTATTTATAATTAAATATATTTTGAACTGAATTTAAAGTCAGTCCCACAAATAATGGATATGAAATGAAGAAATCCTGCTAGACTGGATGGACTGAGTATCGGCAAGGCACACCTGTATTCTCAACAAATATTTGTTTCACATTTCATATTTATATGGTTTATATTTTATCTTTAGGTGCTTACGCAAGAATGTTTGGAGTATCTGTAGGAATCTTAATACGAACTGAGCCGGAAGTAACAGAGAGAAAGATATTTACATTCCCACAGTTTTTCCCTTCAAGACAAAATTTGATTTCAGCAACATAGAAGCAACTGACAGGGTATATAGGGGAGACTGGATGAAAGGACAGCTAAAAGTTTGCTGGATATGCAATATAAGGAGTTGATCTTTTAAATAATTTCTATAAGACCTTTTATGGTATATATTCCGTTGATTTAAGTTATTTTCTGTATGCACTTGATTATTATCAATTAATTTGTCCTTAGCGCAATTTGGTTTTATTTTTGATATCATATCTATTAGAACAAAATTTGAACTTTAGAAATTGCATTTTTATATTTATGGTAGCTTTTCAGTTTTATTGAAGTTTTTAGATAGATGATTCAATGAAAATTTGTCTGCTTTAATCTGTCCTTGAGGTGGCCCCTAATCACAGGGAAGTTTAAGCAATTTTGATTAAATAAATAAACATATACATAATGTTCCATAGTGAACTTGTGAGTCAAGTGAGTCTTCAGTGGGTTAGCTGGTTCTGAGAGTAAACAAAAACAGCATATCTGACTAGAAGAGAGATTACTTTAAGCTTAGGGGCTTTTCACTAGAACTGCCAAGCCTATAAAGCGTGTCATTTTATCAGGCATTTTTTTTTTTTGCAGACTATCAACTTCGAGAAATATTGCTTCTGGACATTGTATATACGTTTTAAATGTGAACTATATTTTGAAGTAGTAGGTGGACGTACAAGGCCACCATGTGGGAACCTCCAATAGGAAAACGACTACAAGGAAGACCGAGACGCAGATGGGCAGATATCTCCAAGGAGCATCTTCGGAGATACATCTGTTCAAGGACTAATTATGAATAGTGTTAATAAAGAACGGTGAGGTCAAATAGTGAATAATGTAAATACGGAGTAGCAGTGACTAAATAGTGAAAAGTGTACATGTAGAATAATAACGGCTAAATAGTAAGTAATGTAAATACTGGATAATAGCGGTTAAAGAGGGAATAGCATAAGCACTAAATGACGTTATTACTAGAAATGACTAAATAGTGCACCGCATAATCAGGCAAAAGGGACAATAAACATGTGGAGTACCTCACCACGTTAGAAATGATGAGCTTTTCCTATCTGACAGGAGGCTTCTACCCTTCACGGTACATTTTAGGCTATTTTCATTCATTTAGCATTTGTAGTAGATACATAGTCGTGGAAGTTTTAATAATACTTTTTGTGATTATCAATTTAAAGCACTTGCAGGTGACTGACAGTCCTTTTATTAAGTTATGTGGAGTAACTTGCACATATCTAGGCTAATAATTCATCTGATGAATTGCAGTTATTTTTTATTTTGCATCTTGGATAAGTACCACAATGAAAATGTTTAATAAAATCACTAATAATTAAGAAAAACATTAGTTAAAAGTGTTGAAGTGTTAAGAAAAGGTTGATACAACTTTATAAGAATTAGGGAAGCTATAAAACTTTAATTAGAAAACATAAAAATATATAAAATAGTAATATAAATTGTAACTTAGCATTTCGATTTTGCAGTATCTATGATCAAAATAGTGAAATAATGGAATGGCAAAATATGTACCCAATGTAAATATTTTATTGGATATAAATAATTACAACTCTCAAGTCTTCCTGATTAATTTAGATCCAAAGAGCACTAGTGAGATCTACTATATTTTAAACGAAACAATCTATACTACAAGTAAATTGTAATTTAACTCGTTTTAATATTCTCAGTATTAACTAAAGGTTACATGCATTGTTTCTGCATTAACCTGCTCAGCTTAATTATCCCCAGCCTCCAGCTTACAACAGCTGTGGATATATCATATTGCCGTAGGAATTTAGTAGATTTTCATTTGTGTGATCATAAATGCATTAGTAGTGCTTTGACATGTATATGATGGCAATCTGCATATTAGTTTCGCAGCCTGGAATCGATTTCATTGCCTAGCTCCTAGTAACGCATCTGGATGGAACAGAACCCCAGCGATCAATAGCCACCTTTGTTGAGAAGCTGCCTCAATGGCTGGAAGTTCCAAATGCTGTATGAAAAATTGAGCGATCAATATGAGGTCAAGGCATTCCCTTGAAGCTATCTGTTGCACGCCTGATATTAAAAGTTTCCCTGCTTGACGCGCAGCGCACACAGCTATGAGAAAGTACGCGATCAATATGCAGCTCGAGGGCTGAACGCACAAAGAAAATGTCCCACTAATCACGGCTGCTGCCTCAGCTCCCGTGTTCAACAGTTGGTCATTCCGATAAGCCAGGAAGCGGAAAATGTGGAAAATCCATTAGGAAATAAGCGCTGCATAAAAACTGCTCTTCTATCTGTGAAACGGAGCTCAGAGACAGTCACGGAATTAAACAGGAAGTGATGAAAACTCCGGGATGACTACTGTCAATTAGACTACAGCTTTCTTTAATGCGTTGTAAATTACTGATGATACTGTTAGGAGAATGTGCCCCAATTGCGAGAAAGAGGTCTCGTTAAGGTAGGAAGAAATGGAGAGAAAAAGGTTTACTACTCAAACAGAGGGTTAAGGGCACGATCACTGGGAAGCATAGGTACATTTCTCCTTCAGTCAAGACGCTGACATCTTAGCAGATTAATAGTGAGAGTGGCGACTACTACAGAGCTCATACCGCCGACTGGATATTGTGCTTTAAATTTTTTTCTATTTTCAATGGAAATAATCATTTCTTCTACACTAGCCGTGTGTAGGCTAAGGTTTGAATGAGTAGAGCCAGACTGAAAAATTCAATGCCATAACCGGGATTTCAACCACGGATCTCCCACTCTCCGTACGGTTGCTCTAATCAACTGAGCTACTATGGCCAACATGCCGACATGACATTAATTCTCCAACTGACTCATATGTTTCCCGGTAGGCTACTAAGGGTTCTCATGTACAACCAGAGACACACCTTTTGTGGCGACTTATTATGCTGCTAGTGCTTAAGTCCCAGGCCTTATTTTAGGTAGATTGATAGAAATAATCATTTCTTTCACACTAGCGGCGTGTAGACTAAGGTTTGAATGAGTAGAGCCAGACTGAAAACATTTTCTCTTTTAGTTAGTGTGTTGGCTTATCTTTGTAAATGTGATTACTATAATATGACGTAATAACTTATCATAATACGGTTTGACACTGCTTTGTAGGTTCTTATACGCTATAATTTAAATATATATTTATTTATTATCCAATGTTTGATTCATAGTTTACCCAAAGGCATATTAGGAATATAGTTTACAAATTTACGAATATACCTAATACAATTTACAAAAACATAAAAAATTTGAAATCAAGCTGACAAACAGTAAACATCAAGATAAATAATTTAGCTTAAGAAATATTTTGTTTAAGAAAACCATGAAATATTGATAAGTTTTGTAATTCATCAGAATATGTGTAAGTGGTTTTGAGAAAGTGTAACCTAAGTATTGAAGCAATAATTCAAATTCGTATTTTTCAAAATAGGAAATAAAATAGGAAAATAAAATGTGAGGGACATCTTGTAGATGGTTTTTACAAATACAATCACACGTGGATTTAATTTTGAATCGAAATATGTAAGCTGAACATTTGCCATGTCCAGTTAAGAATTGAGTGAGAACATAGGATTAATGAATTTACATTTACGTCTGTCATAAACTGTTGGGAAATATAAATCCTTAGTTAAAGCACCACAATCACTTTTTAACCAGTATTCATTCCAGTCGTTGATGATAATCTCCTTTAATGTTTGCTTCACATAAGAAGTGGGGCATAGAGTGTGTGTCTCTGGAAGATCTGAAGCTGCAGCTCCCTTAGCTAGCTCATCTGCACGTTCATTTCCGGCAATCCCTACGTGTCCTCTGACCCATTTAATACACAGATGAGAACTACATAATAATTGACTTCTTATTTCAGCTGCAATAGGACTGCTGTTTTTTGCTTTGCATCTTTCAAAGCTGCAGTTGCTGCTTGTGAGTCACTGTAAAGGCGAGGTACATTGTAAGTTGTTGCACCATTTCACTGCTTCACGGATTGATAATAATTCAGCTTGAAAAACTGAACACTCCTTGGCAAGTCTGAACATGGAAGAATGGCATTCTATGGAGCGAGAGAATACCACAAACGCACATCCTACTTTAGCACTTCTACTTTTTAATATATATATATATATATATATATATATATATATATATATATATATATATATATATATATATATATATATATGAGTTACTTTTTGTGTAATGGCGTTACTTTTGTGTGGATTCTTTTCTATTCCTTCCACCTTATTAGCGTTTTACGCCTTATTGAATTATTCTCTCTATTTTAAAGGTCTGGAAACCCGAGCATTAAATTGTATACCCATTCATTCATTTTTGATTGCAATGATGCACTGGACAAATCCTAATGGAGCATGTTGCTGATACGCTTTGGTTTAAAAATGTAAGGAAGTAAAGAAGGAAGGCAACTAAACGAAATAACTCGGACGGAAGACCTTGCGGTCTTATTTCGTGAGTACATTCAAATCTCGTGTCCCGCCAATCTGGCTGTGGTTTATTTGTGGTTTGCCTCAGTAAATACACCTGTGGAATGGGAAATCTCCAACAAGGACAGAGCTATCGTATGGTAGATTTCCTAAGCAGTGCATAAATCTAGTGTAAACAAGTATTTAGCCTACTGAAATAAAATAATTATTACGTACGTTTAGGGAAACAGAAGGTAAATGCATGTATATGAAAGTTAGACTCAGGATTTTGAGAATTTCAGCCACGTTTTCCCTCGCTGTTTGATTCATCAGTTTCAAGATATTTCTTACTGTGGAGTTTCCTGAGATGTAATGAGTAAATTTATTCTACCTGTACACTCATAAAATACCTAACTGACAGGTTGAGAACTATTCTTCAAACCTATGTTTTTGTCTTCAAATGAAAAAAATCCTCCTTTTGCAACTCATTCCCACCACTACTATAATCAGAAGGACGTATTTAATTCGGTTACTACAGCAAAATACAGCCCTTACATAAGACACACATTTGTTTTGTACCAGAAAATATTCTCAGGTTGGCCACTCAATGATTCTGGGAATTTTATTGAAGATGTATCCAGAAATAAAATACCTGGAGCACTGGTTGTTGCATATTCATTTAAGCTGCAGAAAATTCTGTAACGTAATTTGTGGTTTTGAAGATATGAAACGGATAAATTTATATTAGAGGGATAAAATCACCTTAAAACCTGCTGCATTTGCACCTGCACCGTACGTCATGCTCCACCGAAATTACCTGTCTTCATATAAGAATTAATTACGTGATAATAGAAAATTTGGGTGCATACTTACTGCAATGACAAATATAGGCTACGAAACAATCATTAAATATTTCCTCTGTAAACGTTTGTGAAAAAGTTCATAGGTATATATTTAAAAGCAACCAACAAAAACTTAAAACTCTTGGTGAAAGTACCTATCCCCAGAACAAAACCAAAAATCCGGGCCCTGGTGATTAGTGACTCCCATACACGGTGACTTGATCTATTGTTTTTTAATTTACGTCCTCCAACATTAAGTCATACCGGACGATGTGTGAAATCGGTGAAATGATACTCAAATGAGTCCGGAGTCCGTGGAGCTTACAGCTATACGACATTTGGCTTCCAGGATAAGGAAACTCACCCTAACACACCCTAACCGACATTTGAACTCGGGAGCTTATAAACGTGAGATAGACACGCTACCATCTACGCTACCGAGGAGTACTGACTTGGCCTATTTTCCCGTGACGAAGCCTGTGTGTGAATTAAGGCCCCCTACAGAAAGTAGCTTGAGCACACTCTCATTCTCAGTAACCTTGGCTATATATCTTAGGATGATAGCTGAGTAAAGTTTAGCGCCGAAAAATTCATTCTCTTCTGAAAGGTCGTACTCAAAAATGCAAACTTCGTAACACCAGGTCTTTTCTTCATAAAGAAGTTTGTAGAGCTTGTAAGGATTTATGGCTTTCTTCCTTCACAAGGAATTGTTAAGAATTTTCAAGTGATATGGTGACTTCCTAATTAGGTCATCCTCCCTAAGTCATATAGGTATATATAGGTTATAAACTCAAGGGGAGCACCTCGTTCCAGCGACCTGGATATATCTATTTTGGCTACCATTCAAAAGAAAAAGATGAAATAAGTAAAATCACAGGGTGCTACTGGCTGCAGGCAGAGAGGCCATAAAGATACATGAAAATACCTAAAATTTCCACGCTTGAAGACAGGTACCACTATTAAACTTTCTATACACATGATGTTCGACGCGTGGACTATGCGGCCTTCTGATGTATAGTTGAGCAAGCACCTGTATCATTTGTCTAGTGCCTTTGTGAGATGAGAAGTAATAAAATAAAAGGGAAATAATGGAATGAAAAGCGCGGCTTGATATGATACCACCTCAATATTCCCCTACCGACAAGGAAGACTGTAAAAAGGCCAAGATAACTTTGTCGTAGTCACTATTCTCAAATAAATTTGCCTAAACAAATACATGTAATAACTGTTTCTTACACAACATACTAAAATATTCCTTTCAAGTATTGACGTTATCTCAAGCACTAATGCATATACCAGGGTATAAGTGTTAAGCTGTAAAGCTAGAGAATGCCAAGGTAAGTTGTGATAGTGTACGGCGGGGTCGAGAAGGAAGGCACTATAAGAGTGAATTTACTTCCCCCCTCATCCCCACTTCTTTCAACAGACAAGTAATCACAGCCAATTAAACCGGTTCTTTCCGTTTATAGTCACTTGCAGTGGAGTGGTGGTTTGCCTGTACAACGACCAATGAATCCTTTTTCTCTCCTTCAGAAAGGCAAAACACAGTTTTGGTATATCGAACATTGAATACATTCCGAGCTTAACTCTAAGCAGGTATTTCAATACGGCTCATGCTGGAGCCCATAAACCTTCAAAGCAATGCACCACTATGCAGTTCAGCAAAACATGATTTGGATTTGTACACATTATTGCCGAAAAGAATTTGCCAACAAATTACTAGCCATGTTTGGTACTACAAACTTATCAATGTGAACAACTGCATATCATATTGACTTCTGGACAAGAACCTGCTACTTTGTAACGTTTAGGTTAAATATTTGGAAGGAAACGAGCAAGGATTCCAATCGTGTAAGTTAATGGAGTGCCACTATTTAACAATATATACTGCAAACAATTTCAATGCACTTTTTAATCATAATTATAATCATAATACTTTATTCACCATTAAGCTTACATGAAGCAATAGGTTTCGTCACTTATAAAAAGTATTTACAATGTATTTACAAGTACAGAAGGTTTACAAATTAATGCATATAAAATTCTAGGTGAAATCAGGTTATTTGCATGGCTTAAGGTAGTAATTACCGTAAGTTAATAATTTTACTATAGTAATAATGAACTTAAACTATTAGGTACCTGCTACTATAATTTACAATAGTTTTACATAAATTCACTGGCATGTATGTTATATTCTAAGTATTCTTGTACAGTATAAAATGCTTTTTGCTTAAACCAGTTTTTTAATACTATAACAAATCTGTTTTGTGGCAGTTCTTTTATGTCCAGAGGAAGCTTAATGAATAATTTTAACTGTTGATATTAGTGACTATTTATGGTCTTGCTCAATTGGTTGTCAGGTGTATCTAAATTATGTTTGCATCGAGTGTCATAACTGTGTACTGAGGAACGATTTATAAATAAGTTTTGATTTTCTTTAACTTGTATGATATTGGTATATATATACGGTAAAGTCATTATCTTAAAGTCTATAAAGCTAGGCTTACATGTATCATGTTGTCCTAATCCTAGAATCAGTCTGTGAGATTTCTTTTGCCATATGAATGCATTTTTCGAGGTAGCACAATTACCCCAAATAACCCCATACAGTATATGTGGATGAAAAAAGGCATAGTAAGATGTTATTAAAGTATCTCGACTAACACATTTCTTTAGTTTCCCTAGAAGATACCAGATTCTAGCAAGCTTTTCACAAAGGTTAAGTATGTGTGTTTCCCATGTTTTTTGGGTGTCCAAATGAAATCCTAACAGATTTACTGAATTACTGTGGATATCATTATGTTGCATTGTAAATAATATATTATTGCATAATAAAGTAAAGCTAATTCTATAGAATTGCTTTTGCCAGTCGAAGGTTTGGCTAAGGTTAGTAATGGGGTCACAGAGCGGTTTCACACAATGCCAATATGAACCGCTAACTAGTCGCTGCATCCTTTAGTCATATTCTCAAGCCAACAGTTGAGTTCAGGGTCTACACTACTTTGCATAACCCGAATGAGTGCCACTGTGGCACACTTACGTGTTTTTTACGTGTCAGAGAAAAGAAAAACGGAAGGGGGGATTATAGGGGTAAAATATTTTACACTTCGGGTGGTTATCTTGTTAACCGTGGTATAGGGTGACCCATGTTAGGCTCTCTCCTCTGCGCGAGCGGCGTAATTGTGCCGGCAGAGGTGCACTCTCACTGCGCTTTAGCAATACCTGTGCGACTTACTGTAACTGCAGGCAGTATATCGACTTAGTACACGTTAACTGTTTAAACTAGTTAGTTCACGATTTTCGACGGGTTCACACTAAACTGGCATTGGTTTAATGTAATATGCCTTCTGTTCAAGCAGATTCAACCACCCAAGCGGAAGTTTCAAACGTACGGTCAAACGAAACTCTCAGGATGGCCTAAAAATTGGTGAATAGTGTGCGGTAATTGCTATTAAATGTAAGACTTATTTTGGTTACTGAAAAAATGAGAGATAAGCTGCCTCTTTAAGAAGGAAGAGTTTTAGTGTATCTCTGCTTGCACTATTTCGACTCTCACCCTTACGCCATGGAGAGAGCTCATAAATGGGTTACTGCATATTTTAATGAACTAAGACAAGGGTATAGATTATCACCTACTCTTTTAGTATATATATGGACGATATTCTAAATGAATGGAAGATTTTAGTAGACCCAAGAATCAAAGTAAAAGAAAATATTTATATTAATACCCTGCTGTTTGCGGATGACCAAATATTGATTCATCAGAATGAAAATCAACTGAAAAAATCAATGTATATTCTAAATGATATAGTACAAAAGTATAATTTTAAAATCTCAGAAGAAAAAAACAAAAATTATGGTTTTAAAGGAAATTATAATGCATGATCAAAAATTGATTTAGGAAATAAGATTTTAGAACAAATATCGAGTTTTAAATATTTAGGATGTAATCTAGGTTTTAGAAACAATGCCGATATAAAAGAAAAAGTAAACAAATTCCGAGCAATATGTGGGACAATCCAAAACACCTTTTAAAAACAGAGTGAGAAGGGATACAAAAATGAAGATGTATAAGGTAATGGCTATTACAACTTTACTATATGGAAGCGAAACCTAGGTGCCAACACAAAAGGATTTAAATAAAATATAGACTGCAGAAATGACATTTTTAAGAAGTGTTAAGGGTTGTACAATATTGGACAAAATAAGAAATGAGGATATTAGAAAGGAATTAGAAATCGAACCAATCCATGACAAAATATCAGAACGAAGACAACAATGGCATGAACATATATTAAGAATGGAGGATGGAAGATATCCAAATGAAGTATTAAACTATAGTCCAAAAGGAAGAAGAGACAAAGGATGACCCAGGAAACGCTGGAGAGATCTATGAAGCCGGAACGGGCGATATGCCCAAACCATGGAGTGAAGAAGAAATTTTTTATTTTAATGGTCCCATATATTCAACTTGAGAATGCATGCAGTCCACGTAGCTTTGATAATACTGAAATATCAATTACCTGTTCTATCATTTGATTCATATCAAATTTATTAATATTGTGACCTTGTTTGTTTCGAAAGCTTAAAAGTCTAGTTTCCAGAAATTCAAAATGCTCTTTATTAGAAGTAAAAACAGACCTTGTACAGCTCTGTCAGAAGCAGAATTATGCAACATACACACATGCAACCTTCAAGGTCGTCTACCTCACGTCCACACAGCTGCACACTCAATTGACAACTTGCTCGCAAGCTCTCACACCGCAGATTTTATCCCTCTACCACTTTTTCCAGAAACTTGGCAACGGTTCAAGGCCTTTCGCACCGCAGCGAGAGGACAGAACTATCCAGACATCTCTCTGTATCTTTCTCCCTCTGTTACCTTCTCTCTCGGCAAGCGGTTAGCGCTGTGCGCCACTATCTGTATCTGCCCATGCGTCGCTTCGGCTTTGCGCGGCTTCAACGAAATAATGTGATCGGTGACAATATCAAGTGAACTTTAGGATTTAGGAATAAAACATGTACATACTAATTAATTAGAGTCAACTGAAATATTCAATGCCACGGCCGGGATTTGAAATACGGATCTCCTGGTTTCCGTCTAGTCACTCTAACCCCTTGAGCCACCATGGCCAACGTGCCGACGCGACGTTAAACTCTCCAATTGACTCATATTTTCCCGGTAGTCCACCTTAGATTTCTCATATTCAAGATACACATTTGTGGCGACCTACTATTGTAAGAACTTAAATAACAGGATTTTTATCATTGAACTCTTAATGTTAAATTTATACTGGGGAATCAGTCCATTCAGAATTAATCCTTTTAAATACAACTCCACTATATGGAATGTTTTTAAGTAATTAGAGTCAACCGTAAAATTCAATGCTACGGCCGGGATCTTAACCACGGATCTCCTGGTTTCCGTCCAGTCGTTCTAACCCCTTGAGCTACCATGGCCAACGCGACGACGTGACACTAAACTCTCCAATAGACTTATTTTCCCTGTAAACCACTTAAAGCTTTCATATTTGAGGTACACAGTTGTGGCGAATTACTATTTTAAGTACTTAAGTACCAGGATTTTTATCATTGAACTCTTAATGTCAAATTTATATTGTGGATAACATTTTTAAACCACTTGTCAAACTATAAAAACACTTTAGCTCCACTTAGGACATGTTTCAAGGACCACGCGTCCCCATCATCAGCAGATGTTTGACTAGTTTTTAAGGTGACCGCCTCCCTCTCCTGGCGCTGTTCAACGAGTTGAATGACGTCATCCACTATTGGTATTTCGAAATTCATGGCTCTCTTTCTATTCTTAAAAATGTATATCTTTTCCCCAACTGTTAATTTCCAATACTTTTTTGCTGGTACCAAAAGTTTGATTTCTTTACAAATATTATGATTTTTTGACCAAAAATGATGGGATATGGCTGATTTATCTGTCTATTTGTATTTTATGCATCTCATGTGTTCTTTCATCTTAGTTTCCATGTTTATTTTTGTTTTTCCAATGCATATTTCATGGCAATCTTCACATTTTTTACTATAAATTCCTGATAATTTGTTGGCCGGACTTGTGTTTTTGAGTGGGTGATTTAGTGTATTTCTCATGCTTTATTTGTTATGTGGAGCTAGTTGTATGTGAGAATGTCGGAATAGGATGATAAGTGAATTTGCAATATATTTTCTTTAGGACATTAGCTTTTAACGTACTAATGTCTTTGATGGTTTTCTGTCTTTTATGTTTGTTTATCATTTTTGTAATAAATTTTGGATCAAAGCCATTTACATTTGCAACATATTTTATGTGATCCACTTCCTTGTTATATTCTTCCATAGTCAGTGGAATGTTTACTAACCTAAAATGTTTTTATAGTTTGACAAGTGGTTTAAAAATATTTTATTGATAAAGCTTCACTGTTTATAAATACTTCTATTTTATAATTTTAATTATATTGAGGAATTAATCCATTCAGAATTAATTCTTTTAAATACAACTCCTGTATATGGATGTTTTTAATTAATTAGAGTCAACTGAAAAATTCAATGCCACGGCCGGATTTGAACCACGGATCTCTTGGCTTCCCTCTAGTCGCTCTAATATATATGTACATATATGTACCTATATACTACATCACTTTGATATTGATATATTTATCTATCAGATAGAATGCTCGTGAATCCTGCACGAAAAAATAGTGCACTTAAAGTTTTACCAAAATTATATAAAAATGTGTGACGTAATATTTTCAGAAGACTTTCCCTAACCGTGTCTTATTGACATATATGATATATTTAGTACAACACTCATATAAAATGTGGTTCTTCCATCTACGATACCTTATTCACAAGATACACATTTTAGTTTGGGAAAGATTTCAAATTAAGAGATGCTTACTTAGTCTGCTACGATTTGAATGCGTTAGAGCATGAGAAGGACGTCACAGTTTGTTGACAATGTAAAACGTCATCAACGCTAACGATCAGAGGGGAGTAAGCTGCAACAAGTTAGCAGGAAAGTACAGTTAAACTATGAAAAAGTACTACATTTGCACGCCTCAGTCTCACAAGTAAATGCAACTCTGAATTGCGAGTGATTCGTTTAAGTGATGGCCACTTGTTCCATAACCCTTCTTACATCTGAGCATTTACACCAGGTAACACACGATGTGAAAGCAGCTTTCAAATGTTTACTTTTAGGATCAAAATCCTGTAATGGAGAGTAAGGGGCACAGGAATTTGACATGTTACATTCACGCGACTGAATTTTGTTTTGATAAATTGCAGATTATTCTTAAATTTTCTTCTTCTTTACTTCTTGCCGAAATAAGGGTTTACAGAAATGTTATAATTGCGCAGCTTAATGTTCAGTAAGAGGACCCAAAAAGATGAAGGAATATTCAAATATTAAACATTTGGTTTTCGCACCATTGAATAACATCACGAGAAACAAATGACAACGCAGCCCTTCATGAAAAGTAATAGAATGACAATTCATATTTATTGTTATTATTACATTCAAAATAGTTAATAACACGAGTTTCAATTTCTCTATGTGTTTGAAAGATGTGCATATGCATTTCTTTGTGCCACCAGTTTTTGTTTGTCTATTAAGGTTTGCCAGAAAACTATACAACATTAATTTTTAACGAAGATGATTGCAAGGGATCTTCAAATATAATCAAGCATTACATATATGTAAACATGCAAATGCCGTAAGATTACCTCTAGCACGCGAATAAAAATCGTTAAAGCATTTTGAGGAATAAAAATGGCGAGCAGATTTCCGTTTTCTTAAAATTGTCTTAAATATATGTGTGTCACATATTTGCAAAATAATATTTAATTATACAAATTTTAGTGTATGCTCGTGCCTTCATGCTGCACGCACACACTCATATTCCACTTCTTTTTCTACTCCAGGTTACTCAAAGCGTCATTTTGAGTAAACTGCCTCTGTCGAAATTTTAGATTCAATGCAATACTTCAAGCAAAAGTAAAGAAAAACAGAGAGAAGCTCTGATATTCAGACAAGAAGAGGCATGAACGAGGACTGTTCAATAAAGAATGATCATAATTTTTTTACCGTTATAATTTTTCGCACAAAACTTCAATCTTATCATATTCTGTTAGCTTAATGTAAAACAAACACGCCGTAGTAGTTCAATTGTTGGTACTCCTGGCTACCACCTGTTAGAACCAGGCAAGTTCAGACATATTCAGTATCGCCTACCGCTACAATGGAGGTAACACGCGAGGGACAATGTGCGGCTTTGAAATTCTGCTTTCGTCTCAACAAATCTTCAGTTGAGACCTATACAATGTTACAGGAGGCCTATGTAGAATCTGTTCTACCCTACAGCACAGCTCGAAGGTGGCGAAGAATATGCTCACTTTCTTCTCGGGCAGCCAGCCAGGTGAAAAGATGATAAGATATCAACGTTTCGGGAGTGTACATCTCTCTCACCATCAGGATATTTATAAAATGTTATAACCGCAAATGAAATACTGGATATAACACAACTATAAACAAAGACAAAACACTATCAAAATTCGCATTACTGAACAAAAGACTGTTTTCAGTAAATTAAATGCCAGGTCAGTAGATGGCGTAGGTATAGAAAATTGTGTCAAAGAAACGTATCTACTTAACTTGATTATCAAGCTGTATTGATCTTTGCTTCCTAATTCAATGGATTTCCATTTTTAAGGCCGGTTTCCAAGAGGAGCTGAACTGAAATCCAGCATCACGATTAAGCGTGCTCCTTTCAGAGGAAATCGCCAAAGCCTCCTTAATTTTCCGCTGCCAGTAACTGTTGCATTTTGTCAAGATGGTCGTCTCCCGAAAATTGGCTCTATGGTCGTTATCAAAACAATGCTCTGCCAGCCCACACCTCTCAGGTTGTATTAAAAGAATTTTGATAGTGTTTTGTCTTTGTTTACAGTTGTGTTATATCCATTACTTCATTTGTGGTTATAACATTTTATAAATATCCTGATGATGAGAGAGATGTACACTCCCGAAACGTTGATATCTAACCATCTTTTCACCTGGCTGGCTGCCCGAAAAGAAAGTGAACTGGTTTAAAATGTTTAAAGAGAAGAGACAATCAATTTCAAAGGGAGGTGGACCCGGTGCTTCGGTTACTGCTCTTACGGAAGAAAACATCAACTCTGCTACTGCCATTGTGAGAGAGGATCGATGAATTACCTTAAGATCACTTTCTGAAGTGCTAAACATTTCAATGGGTTCCACCCACCCGTTGGTGACAGAAACATTACACATGAGACGTGTTTGTGCGCGATGGGTTCCAAGATTGTTGATTCCCGATCAAAAGGACATTCGCATGCAGGTCTGCATGCTCTTAAAATTGATGTTAGAGGAAGATTCGGAGTTTCTTTCAAACGTAATCACTGCTGATGAAACTTGGCTACTTCATTTTGATCCTGAGAGCAAACAGCAAAGCTCAATGTGGAAATCTTCTTCTTCATCAAGCCCCAAAAGAGCAAAAGCGGTTGCTTCTGCTGGGAAAGATATGGTCATCTCATTCTTTGATATTCATGGAATGGTTTATCAGCATGCTGTACCTTCACACACATTAGCAACTGGACAATACTACAGGGATGCCCTGAAAACATTGCAAGTCCATATCAGGAGCAAAAGACCACATTTCCGTGAAGCAGGCTGGATGGTGCACCACGATAATGCGCCACCCTATTGTCCGGATTTAGCCGGATTTAGCCCCATGTGAGTTTTTTCTATTCTCTAAGTTGAAGAAGCTTAAACTAGGGGAAACTATTTTGAGAAGACCATCAAAATTATGAGGATGAGTAAAGTTACGTTGTCAAAAAAATATTGTGATCATTCTTTATTGAACAGCCCTCGTATGTGCACTGATACAGGGGCATTTATATACTTATGAGACTAAAATTAGTTTCCATGTAGGTACAAACGCAAAGAATTGAGAGCTTTTAAGGTAATTTTTGACCATGAAAACAAAGTTGATTTAATTTACTTTAGTAGGCATAGAAAATATTAGTGATAGACATACGAAATTTTAAAAGTTAAGGGACTCCTCCACTTACTGTTTGTTAGCATTTCTATTTCAGAAGCGATCAAGGCTTTTGGAAATAAGCTGAAAATATGTTACGTGTAATGTCCTCTCCCTTCAAAATGATTTGTGTATTATTTGTATCTGATTAACTTCTGAAGCATAAATTATACCACCAATATTATATTAAAATTAACATATTTAATCATAACGTTAGTTTATGTTCATTAGTTTGCTTAGGTATAGTCACATTTCGTGAGATAAGTCGTTTAAGATTTTATGAACGTTCAAGGAAATCGTTTTAAGCTCTATTTAAATATAAATTTCTATATTGAGTATTATATTTAAGTTGTATAAAGCAGTTGTTTTACGCATCTTGCAAATGAATGTTGGTAAATAAACAAATATTAAACTAGAATAAAGTTAGCAGAAAAAATAAATTCTTAGAAGCATAGCTGGGTAGAAACTTGTAGGCCACGTCAGAAGTGTGAAATTTGGCAGAGAAAAACATTTAAAATAATTAAACAGAATAGTGAAAAAATGAAGAAATCAATGAAGAGAAACGGAATGATCTTTAATCTAAGCCGAAACAAGAACAGACGTGAGAATACCATTAAGAAGATGGAACGAGCAACATTTAGATTCCGGAACAGATAAAAAGGTTTAATCCTTGTAGGTGATGAAATAGATAGGGATGATCCTCGATATTCGCAATACCTCGATATTCACAACACTTGCATGGTATCGATACCTAACGGTATTTCACAATATACGCTCGGTAATTTTTTAATATTTCAGTGGTGATTCTGATATATTTATTTTATTTTAAAGACACAAAATATTGTTACCGCCAGTAGAACATTGCATATCCCTATAAATTGCCAATGTGGGGTACCTGCACAATAACATTATGCAAGAAAATAATCGTGAGTCAAATCCATTACAAGTTGCCAGTTTCCAGGAAGAAATTATTGCATTCCTCAGCGACGATTTGTTCCGTAGTGCACTGGATTACTGGAAAATAAATTCAGAACTTCCAGGACTAAAGAAAACAAAATAGCTGCTAAATATTTGTATAATTTCCCTGCAGCAATTATCTCTGAAAAACTATTTAGTATAGCAAGACTCACAAGTGACAGAAAAAGAAATAGACTTGACGAGTGAATATGCTAGCGTTTTTGAACAAAAACTTATAAAAGTGTACTTTTTTTGCTTTTAAATGTCTAAGACAGCAAAATAAAATCTTGTAAAACCACTTGTCAAGCTATAAAAGCACTAGCTCTACTCACATTTAAAATTAGGACATGTTTCAAGGACCACGCGTCCCCATCATCAGCTGATATTTGACTAATTCTTCAGGTGACCATCTCCCTCTCCTAGCGCTGTTCGAGTTGAATGACGTCATCCACTATTGGTATTTCGAAATTCATGGCTCTCTTTCTATTCTTAAAAATGTGTATATTTTTCCAAAGTGTTAATTCCCAATACCTTTTTGCTGGTACCAAAAGTTTGATTTCTTTAGAAATAGGATTTTTTGACCAAAAATGATGGGATATGGCTGATTTATCGGTCTGTTTGTATTTTATGCATCTCATGTGTTCTTTCATCCTTGTTTCAAAGTTTCTTTTGTTTTTACAGTATATATTTCATGGCAATTCTTACATTTTACACTATAAATTCCTGATAACTTGTTGGCCGGACTTGTGTTTTTGAATGGGTGATTTAGTGTATTTCTCATGCTGTATTTGTTATGTGGAACTAGTTTTAATTGGAGTGACAGAAAATGATATTAAATTTATTAAAAGCCTTAGGATCATATGTAAATTTGCAATATACTTTCTTTAAGTCATCAGCTTTTAACGTCCTTGATGGTTTTCCGTCTTTCGTATATGTTTATCATTTTTGTAATAAATTTTGGATCAAAGCAATTTACATTCGCAACATATTTTATGTGATCCACTTCCTTGTTATATTCTTCCTTAGTAAGTGGAATGTTCACTAACCTTTGGACTAGACTGTGAAATACTGCATATTGGTGTTCGTTTGGGTTGGAGTTGTTGTTTTTAATGTAGTTATCCACATGTGTTGATTTTCTATATATGCCAAATTCTAATTTAAGGCAGCGTTTAAAAATAAGAACACTGATGGTTTTAAGTTTTGTCCCATTAAATATATTCACCTATTTAATTTTATTTGCATTACACAGTTCTCCCAACATGATATCTTGTATCAATGAGTAGAGCCAGAGCATAGCCGGGATTTGAACCACGGATCTCCCGCTCTCCGTGCGGTTGCTCTAAGTAGCTGAGCTACTATGGCCAACGTTCCAATATGACATTAAATTCTCCAACTGACTCGTAATTTTCCCGGTAGACCACTAGGGGTTCTCATATGGTATGAGACACCACCTTTTGTGGCGACTTACTGTGTTGTAAGTACTTAAGTTCCAGGCTTCATAGTTAAACCACTATGTTATTCAGGTAAATTGTTGGAAATAATTATTTCTTCAATTCTAGCCGTGTGTTGGCTAAGGTTTGAATGAGTAGAGCCAGACTGAAAAATTCAATGCCATAGCCGGGATTTGAACCACGGATCTCCTGCTCTCCGCGCGGTTGCTCTAATCAACTGAGCTACTATGGCCAACTTGCCAATATGACATTAAATTCTCCAACTGACTCGTAAGTTTCTGTAGACCACTAGGGGTTCTCATATGCTATGAGACACGCAACTTTTGTGGCGACTTACTATGCTGTAAGTACTTAAGTCCCAGGCTTCATAGTTAAACCACTATGTTTTTAGGTAAATTGATGGAAATAATCATTTCTTCCACATTAGCCGTGTGTTGGCTAAGGTTTGAATGAGTAGAGCCAGCCTGAAAAATTCAATGCCATAGCTAATGCCGGCATGTTGGCCATAGAAGCTCAGTTGGTTAGAGCAAGCGCACGGAGAGCGGGAGATCCGTGCTTCAAATCCCGGCTATGACATTGAATTTTTCAGTGTGGCTCTACTCATTCGTACCTTTGCCTGGATACGGGTAGTATGGAAGAAATAATTATTTCCATAATTGCTTATATTGAAATTGTAAGCAGCAATGACGGTATTATTGAAGTATCAGGTATCGTGAAAAATATCGTGTATCGGTATGGAAAATCCAGTATCGAGAAAACCATCCCTAGATATGACTCTTCTTCTCGTTTCGTTTCATAATTTGTTACACATTTCAATAAAACAAAACGGTAGCATTTCATACCTATACCTTGCTAAGCATATATTAACGAATTCACAGTCAGTTGCTGTACATATTGGCTAGTACGAGAATTCACATGTCTGTGCTTTCCTCACGGTGCAGCGAAAATCAACATAAACCACGGTTTATGGTGTACAGCACGGACTTCCTGTATTACTCTATCGCTCCGGAAATAGCTTCCAGATAGTGTTTATCAGCAACCAGCAGAGTGAAAGTGAACCATTTTTAAAATATAGGTGCGTTGTGAAACAACATGTGCCGTTGAACTGAAATTACTGTATCTGTAGTTACCTTTGTAGTTACTCCTAAACATCTCAAATTGTGTGTTGAGATACAGATCATATAAAGATATAAAGTATTTAATTTAGTTTTTAATCTGACGTACACCACTCTCCATTTTCCTATGGGGTTGTTTTCCTCTAAGTTTATTTTAGTAATATAAGTTACATCATTTTTCAGCTTCTGGAAAAGGTGGGAATTTGTAGATTTTAATTTCTTTACGACATTATTTATAGATATATGCCGGATTTACAGTTTATTGCATTTTATCTCATATGAAATTTATGAGACATCTGGGCAAGTTTTCTGCGGGTTCTGCGTTTCTCCAACCATTCATACCGCCAACTGTTACATGATCACACTTATTTCCTCAATTAAACCGCATTTCGTATCATTCTTCACCCTCATACCAGGTATCGGGATGATTCCCCCATCCTGGATATTTTCCCGGATTCAGAATTCCTCTACCTCTCGACAGTACTTTGACCCCCGCACCCACTTGTAACAATTTTAACAACTTGGGTCTATAAGGAAATGACTGATACTCAAATGAACTAGTATCTCTATATTTATATATCTGTATATTTATTATCTGTATCTTTACATTTATTAGAAAGAACGGGTAAGCATGTAAATAAACTTTATCGAGGCAATACACCTCAATCAAGCTTAGAATACAAATTCTACAGGTTGGAAGGCAGGTGCACCACAGTTGGTACATGGCGGTGGTCCGTAAACTGTAGCTTAGTTACATACCTTAGTTACATACGAAAGGCTATTGAAAATTTTCTCAATATTATCAAATATATCTACAATCTGTATGAGACTACTGCATTTGTAGATAGTTCCTGAGAGCTGTGAATTTAGCATTTCTAAGACGAAGCTTTCCCAAAGCCTCTTAAAATATCAAAGTGAACAGAATTGTTTCTTTTCAAGAATTTAGTAGACTATATCATTTAATAAATGTTTATTTGAAAAAAAGTGTATGCAGGAACAAGAATCAGATATACGATGGAAAGTAAATTAGGTTAAACATGCGATAGGTTCATCAATCACCTCAAGAAAATTAATCTAAAATTTTTATCTTGAAAGAATGTCTATTCCACTCGTTGTAGAGTAATACAAGATAGAAGTATGCATATTAATGTGTTATTATTTATAAAAATGAAATTATGAGCTATTTTAATTTTTTATAACCATCGCACAAGAGGTTTAATGAAAAGCTAGGAAGAACCTCTCAGACACTAGATAGTCTGTTGGATAATTAAACCCTCTTACACTCAAATCTATTGCGTATTAAGCAGGGAAGTGTATATTCAATCAAAAATTCTATGCGATGTTTTGCAAGAAACATTGTCTACGTATTTCCTAAACGCCCACCAAATTTTTTTTAGAGGGAAGTGAGAGTGTGGGGGGGGGGGGGGGGAGGTGTATGTGTACTGGGTGTGTAAACAGCATAACTCCAAAACTAATAGTCAGTCAAGTACCGAACTTGCATTTCATTTAGCCAAATTTAAAATATAAAAAGATTTCATAGTAAATCCCTCTCCCCTAGCTACCTTTTATATGGAATATTTTATAAGGAGATTTTGAATACCTTAAAAATGAAGCTATGACTTTGATTTAAATATGAATGAAATGTATGTCAACTTTGTTGGAATAAATTTTACAAAACCTTGAGAGACAATTTTACTCTACTAATTAATGAAAAATGCATTTTAGATGGAAACCATTCCAAGGTATTCGTTTTTATTATTCTGAAATTTGAAACACATAATTCCTTCAAAAGAAAAGTGTTATTCATTTGTTTGTCTTTCTTTTCTTTTCTACGTGCACTGCGAAATGAATTTCAAAGCTATTACATAGCAATCCCATCTTAAACGCTTTGACTAGAGAGAAAGCCTACTGTACACAAAGAAATAGTGGATAATTTCTGCATATTTTTGTCTCTATTCACATAAATTAGATTAATGTTATTTTCTGAGAACAATTTATACAAGAAAGAGCAGATAAAATCATGAGGGTGAATTTAATTAGAATTTATAAACATTTTTAAAGATAAAGGGAACGCTTATGTATATTGAGCGAATGTTTTGAAAAGTAAAACAAGTCTTCTTTTTTAGCTTGACTATATTTTAGGAACACTTTTGTATAACAGATTTTGGTAACCGCAAAAATTGAGTAACGAGATAATAGAACATTTTCTGAGTGGAGGGAGTATATGTATTTGCAACGTTTTTATCAATTGCTTAACGGAAACTGTAATAATACCTCTTAGACTAAGACGTGTCAAAAGTTTTTAAAAAAGGGGGAGCAGTGTACAATTATTCATTTTTCTAAGGGATACTTTATTAAATATATAATACATTAAAGTGTGGTGGTTAGCAAACTTTGTGATATTTTGTGATATTTTTAGGCTTCAATATGGCTCAATCCAGATATTTAACGTGAAATGTTGGATCCAAATTTCTCATACGATAAGATAGTTGAGCTTTTCGTAAATAGCTTCACAATTGCGATTTTTTTATCGATTTTAAAACATGTATGCCTATTCATGAATATTAAGCAGGTAGCAGCTGTTGAAGGAAGCCACGTTTCCCAAAAGGAATACGCACCTGATTCCACCGTAGTCGTCGTACTTCCGCGCTTGCTCCAAATTGAATAACTTCGCGCCACTCCTGCTTTTTTTCTCACAACACCAGCAACAACACAACCACCACCAACAACTTACACCCTTCCCCATATTCTTCACTTTACTTCACGCAATGTTGCTTCTAGACGGGAAAAACTCATTAATAACGTCTGTGTGAGAATCGATAAAAGCTCCCCGCTGTTTTCGAGAGGCCACTTTCTACCCAGCTGTCGATATCTCATGGACTACTTCCTGTGACCGATATCGACTCCGCGATATTCTCGTTACCGGCTCTATTGCGCGGCTGATTTTCCTTTGTTTTGTTTTTCTGGCTCGAGGCTACGGATGAGCAAAGCCTTGTAAAGTGGCCACATGTGGCGCTAGCAGAGCGTGTCGGTAATGTGTAGTTTGCCAAAGGAAAACAGTCAGTTGTTAAAGTGCAATAAAGCTGAAGAGTTACGGAACGGTAGCTTTACAATTTGGTTCTTAATTTAAAGGGAGGATCTTCATATAACGTTGCATTGTTACTTTGTTTAAACAACAACTATTAAAACCACATCTGAGGGCTTTATTTCTTCAATATTAAAAAAACTGGTTTAATTGACGCTCTTTGAATATGAAACCATCACTTGATGTCCAGAAATAAAGAAACTCCTAGCCCAAAATTCATCTCTTATGAACAAACGTGTTATTACAACCCAGAATACATAATAAAACAGAGCACTGATTCCCTTCCCTTACTAAACAATGCCCTCTGTAATGCTTCACCTATTAACAAATTTTACTCTGACAGATGAATGCAACATCCTAACTTGAAATGGTGCTCAAATGAGCCTTGTACGCAGAGTTTAGAATTGCCTAGTATTTATCTTCTAAGCATGAACCAAAATCAAGTAAATTTATTCAAGTGATCAACAATATTATTTTCTTAATTTGTCCAAAAAATTAATTATACGGGTTTTCTATACTTAATTTGAAAAACATGAAACAATTTAATTACATAGGCAATGTCCTATCGAGTATAAATCCTGCAGCTAAGGCTGAATAACCTTGAGTGTTCAGTGACCTTGAACACATCTGGAACACGAGGTAAGCGTGTAACTTCCGCGCTAGCAGCTTGCTAAATAGAAAGATAATGGTAAAAGTATTGGGGGATTTAGGGGATTCAAAACTGTATTTCCTGTAAAATCTGAGTATTGAACTTCTGGTTGGGACACAATAACTTCTCCATCTACTATGTCTGCAGTACAAAAATTAGAAATAGAAGAAAAAATGTGTTGTATTGCATTACAAAGCTACTAATGTTCTGTATACACCTAAAGGTCAGCCACAATTTAGTTTACGTAGGTCCAGACCATCCCTTACCAGAGGAGAATACTGGTATAGTCAAATAAGACTGAATCTCAGAGCAAACCTTAATACACAAGTAGTAGGAATATGCTTTCAAGCCTTATAAAGTGGTCTTCATCATAAATAGGGACTGAAAAAGTAAAATTATGTTGTTTTCAAATGCTAGGCTTTGGCAATAAAGCCATTAGCTCTCTTGCTCTCCAATATTTCTGTGTAGTGGGTCCGGCAGGAAGGGCTTCTCAGGTTAAAAGATATTCTTCAGTCATTTCCTCTTCTTTGTTGCACAGAGGACAATTTGGACTTGTTTAAGTTCCTATTCTGTGTAAGTGTTTGGCCAAATAATCATGTTCCGTAGGTAATCTAACATTTGCTACTGCAGCTTTACGTGGTAGTTTTGGAATAATTTCTGAATTTTTAATTAAAATGTTCCATTTTTTATCTTTGGCTTTATTAGATATTGATTGGGTTTGTTTATTTTTATATTTGTTTTTAACTAATCTTTTTATGGATATAAAGGGTAAGGGTTTACTTATGTTCTGAATTAAATTTGCACCTCATTTGGCAAGAAAATCAGCTGATTCATTTCCAGCAATTCCACAATGTGCAGGTATCCACTGTAATATAATTCTTTTCTGTAGTTTTTGAATTTGTTGGATCATTTTGTGACATTCTTTAATTTGGATTGACCTCATTTTACATGAACTTATTGAACATAATGCTGCTTTAGAATCAGAAAGTACCACAGCATTTCTGAATTTATCTATTCCGTATAGAAGGTGTTGGAGTGAAATATGAATAGCCGTTACTTCTGCATCAAAATTTGTTGTGTGGTATCCTGCTGGTTGATAGAATGAGAACAGTGCACACTTAATTCCTGCTCCTGAGTTGTTGTCCAAGTAAAGTTAAATTATTACACATGGCATCAAAGATATCAAATAGAATAATAACATTGATGAAATAGAAATGTTTACAACAGTGGAGCTTCAAAACTAAAACATTTTAAAACACTTGTCAAACTTTAAAAGCACTTCATCTCCACTTACATTTAAAAATTACATTTTTACATTATTAAAACGTAAGTGGAGCTGAAGTGTTTTTAAAGTTTGAAAAGCATTTTAAAATGTTTTAATATCAAATAGAATCTATGAGTAGCAAAAAGTTAAATCTGAGTTATAATTCACAAACATTTATTCCCATTTTAATAGATATTCAAAATTCATACGTTGAATGGGAAGAAGAAACATTATTGTTCCTACTAGGTTCCCACAACACACTTGACCCAAAATTTACATTTCCAGGGATATAAGCTTTTAGGCACTTTGAATCCCACCAATATTTCTATATTTCAGAAAAGGTTTGTAACTTTCTGCATGTGAACAACATGGGTATAAACTAGAAAGTCAGCCAAATATTATTTATGGCAATTAAGTTCATTATGTAATGGAGATAGTACACAAAGATTTTTAAGAAAATACCTTCAGCACAAACTGCTCTTTAAAGAAAAAAATTAAATACCTTTAATTTTCTCAAAATTAGATCTGCCTATTCTGTTTAAAATAAAGCTGTCTAATACATTTACATGGGAGATTAAATTTTAAGCTCGCATTTTCTTTGAAATTATCTGTTAAATCCTCTTCAATAATAAATAATTTTCCATAAGTTGTGTATCCTATAAACCATAAGAATCTGATAAAAACTATATCATAATGGAAATCTCTTCATAACACTCTGTATACTTCAAAACATTTTCGCATCAAATATTTCAGATTTTCGAGATATTTCTAGAATATTATTGAGTTTTATCGACATATCATGGAGAAAATGTGTTGTAAGAGCAACACAGAACATCTGTCTCGTCTCGTATATTCTTCTTGTATCTGCAGCGGAATGTGTCATTAAGCATTTCTGGAAACATTTATAAGTGGAATATTTTACTGCAGAAGAGAAATAAAGATAAACGACAGAGGGTAGAGAAAATCACGTGTATATGAAACATAATAATTTTACCAATATTGGTCATTTGTTTTAAAAGACAGTTTACCTACTGACAGAGATGAGCGTATTAGTAACAAATGGCTACCGAGTTCACTACAGCAATGGGACCTATTGGCTTAAGTCTAATACTAAATCTACTTTCAAGGTCCCTGAGATGTAGCAAACACTAAAGAAAAAAATTAATGGCACTTGAACCTCTGAATTTGGTTCCATTCTCCATTTATCGAAATGTTGGAGGAAAAAGCTAAAAGCTAATGTGCATCGCTTGAAATTCTGGCCATTAAAAGTCTTGGCAGTGATTTTTCTGTTTTTATCATCGTCCTCATCATCTGGCAGAGCCGAGAGCTGTGCATGTTAATGGAGGAACAGCCATTAAGGGAGAGGACGTTGTGGGGGAAAGCCAATCGACACGATGCGCGATTGTTTCCACGGTCAACACGCTGACTCAACGGTAATGCCAACCACACAAAGGAAAACATCCCCCTTTCCCCATAATGTGGCAAAGACAAACCCCACGTTCAACAGGTTCAGTTGATTATACTCCGGGAATTCAACGTCACAACTGTCATCTTCAGCTCAACTGTCATCTTCAGCTCAAACTCAGCCATTCACTTTGCAACGCTGCTTTAAAGTGAGTGGCAAATCACATTACATTTTCCTCCATATGAGCTCAAACGACAATGAAAGTGGATTTTCAATCCTAATATCTTTTTTTTCATTCTACAAGGGACTGAAATATTTGTGTAACAACTCAGTACTGTCTTACAATATATTACAAGGAGAAATAATTGAACTAATTCTTGCCAGAGCCATAAAAATATGCGGACAAACTCACACGAGTTTCTCTACACATTCCTCAATAAACTATTCTTACAAATGATTGTTATTCTCTTTACTTCATGGCAGTCTGAGTAAGATTTGCAGAAATGCCATTCCCTGCAGATAAAATCGGAATAATCGAATGTATTACGCTTAAGCAATAGACAAGTTCATTAAGAGCGGATTATTATGTGATGGTTTTGAAATCCCGTTATATTTGCATGATTATGGGGAAAATAATAGTGATTTAGCATTTAAAATACTACAAAATCTTTGATAATCCAAAGCAATAAGAAATGAGGTAAAAGTATAAATATTCATTATTCATCAGTATTGTATCGCTGAGTAGTTTACATTTGTAAGTACCTTTCCTCAAAAGAGTTAAATTCAGTTTTAAACAAAACAGTAACTATACATACAAACATCAGAATAACAATTGACAATAGCCAAGTGCAATAATCACAATCACATAATGAAGAAAGTACCAAAATACAATACTCAGTGCGAAATATTGGAAAATTCATTTCAAATGGGATAAGGCTTACACCAGAATAGAGGGTAACGAGCCAGCTGACAAATGGGCAAAGAAAGCAGAAAAAACAAGTGAAATATACTACAGAAAGCTACCACTGACAACAGAAAAAGAAATACTTCGAAAAAAAAATATCAAATGGCAGCAGAAATAGGAAGAAACTGCAGAAGACAGAATCACAAAGGAATTATTCAACTGACAACCAAATTCTACCTAACACCAAATACGAGTGTGTCAACAATAGCTACAGGACACGGAAACATCAACAATCTCCGTCGACTCAAGATGGTTAGCAGCCCCGAGTGTTCATGCACGAGAGTACCACACCACCCACTATTCGAGTGCAGCGCGGTGAACAGTGCAGGAGAAACTAATTGTCTTCTTAGAAAGATAAATAGTCAATTCACAAATCCGTCCTACTTAAAAGACATTCACAAAATATTTAAACTCTATAGACTTTCAGGTGCTGAAAAATACTAATGTGAAGACAAAATAAATATTTACAGGTTCAAATCAAGGCCGAGAGAAAAAAAAAAATGATATTAGAATGTAACAAAGTCACATCACAAATAATATACTGAAAAGTATAAACATTCTGAAAATCAAGTACCACTATACTGCATCCGTCTTTAGAAACGCACTTTTTGTACTTCTTCGCGTCCACGTGCAAAAGCGCGACAGACGACAGAGACACTTTGGCCCATGTGTTACGTCATATTACATTCAAACAAATTGTATGCACAAGAGTAGCTTACCAGTAGGTTCTGGTTTATAGGTTTTGTTCGTGGAATTTCTCACAGTAACAGTGCTTATTAGGACGACAGGAGTTATATGTAGGTAGTGGAGCCAGTAGAGAATATAATCAAATAAAAAGTGTATACATCGCATGATAAAATCGATTTTTATTTTACATAAATTGTGTCATTTAATAAGATCTACAATTTCTCAGTAGTGAGCTTCTTTCTTTCTCTTGCAGTTTACATTTTATAAAACTGTATTCAGATTGAAGAGATTAATGGGATAATCTATGAAATTTCAAGATACAAGTTGTTTAATTTTATCCTCGTTAAAATATATCTTTTAACATACAGCACTTTAAGAAAAAATACTATTGCGAGGGCTGCTCTATAAGGAATGATCATGATTTTTTTACGGTCATAATTTTTCGACCTAAAATTCAAAATTATTATATTCTGTCAGCTTAAAGTGAAAAAAAAAAACATGCCGTAGTAGTTTCATTGTTGGTTCTCCTGGTTCCCGGCAATGAGAACAGGCAAGTTCAGACATGTTCAGTATCACCTACCGCTGCAATGGAGGTACCATACAGTTAAAGTTGATGTTAGAGGAATATCCGGAGCTTCTTTCAAACGTAATCACTGCTGATGAAACTTGGCTACATCATTCATCACCAAGCCACCAAAGAGCAAAAGTGGTTGCTTCTGCTGGGAGAGTTATGGTTATCTCATTCTTTGATATTCATGGAATGGTTTATCAGCATGTTGTACTTGCACACACACACCAGTAACTGGACAATACTACAGGGATGTCCTGAAGACATTGCAAGTCCATATCAGACGCAAAAGGCCACCTTTCCATGAAGTAGACAGGATGCTGCACCACGATAACGTGCGGCTCATATTGCCATTTTTGTTGCTGAATATCTTGCAAAAATCAACATGAAGTGCATCCCTCACCCTCCCTATAGTCCGGATTTAGCCCCATGTGACCTTTTTCTATTGCCTAACTTGAAGAAACGTCTTCGTGGGAGGCATTATGTATCATCAGAAGCAGTGGTGAAGGCTGCGGAGGCGATTTTTAAGAATGTCTCAAAAATGTTTTCCAGCATGTCTTTGAAGACTGGCGGAAACACTGGGACAAGTGCATCGCATTCAGAGGAGAATACTTTGAGAAGGACCATCAAAATTATGAGGATGAATAAAGGTACGGTGTCAAAAAAGTGTGATCATTCTTTATTGAACAGCCCTCATATAAACCTTTCTGACGAAATTAAAAAAAATATTTCACGTAAACAAAAGTTTTGATTGGAAGATTGTATTTAAAATGCTTCCGTTAAACCCTTGAAGCGTTCTTAACCTAAACCTATTTATATTTGTTTATATTGTTGTTATATCCAGTGTTTCATTTGTGGTTATAACATTTTATAAGTATCCTGATGATGGGAGCGATGCACACTCCCGAAACGTCGGTATCTAATCGTCTTTTCACCTGGCTTGCTGCCGGAGAAGAAAGTGAGCAAATTCGATATTCTGTTTTTTAACTGTTAAAGTCTAAATAAAGTTTCTCCCGGGTTTTCCATTATCTTGACAGATGAATCTCGGATAACTCTATGGACCATGGACTCGTTTGATCATCGTTTCATCCATTTCGTCCATCATACGATAGAAGTTAATGGATGGACGAAGTTAATTCATTTTTACTAGCAGCTTTTTGAGATTTTTGATCCAGCACTGTTTACTCAAGATGAATCATAAGAGAAGTTGGTCTACAAAATTAAGTAACCCTTATTATTGTTCCTAAGAGCAACACGTAATGCTGTTTAGAGAAGTATGTAGTGTAAATATATCTTTTTGGACATTTAAATGTTATAGCTTTTTGTAATGAATTTAAATATAAATGTGGATATTGAAAATTACAATGTTATGCCTTTTAACAGTTCAGCATGAATATGTGTCTGTAATTTGTATATATGTATATGAACAGTGTCTCTCTGGCATCGAACCCCTATTAGGTCAAGCTTGTTAGGTATACTGACAGGGTTTCATATCAGACGCGGCCAAATTATTAAACATAGTCGCTTAATTCTTCAGAATAAGGTTATGGAATACAAATTGTTTTGATTGTAGTTAATATACTTATGAGTAAAATAACTTATTATTGGTAAGTGTTACAAGGGAACTGTATCTGTTCTCACACAGCTATGCACCTAAAATTTGATGGTGTAATGCCTGCTGTGTAAAAATCATGCGTACCAAAAATCTGCTGTGGAGTAGAACCGCAACGCCCAAAATTGAAGCCTGGAAAGTGCCGCATACGACCACTTGCAAGTGGCTGCTGGATATCCCTCATCAACTCAGTGTCATCTGTGGCGGAATGGTGCTTCTTATATATGCCATGAGTAGGCCGCTACGTGTCAGCGGTAAACAATCTCTCCGTATAGGTGTTTACCCAAATTAATTTTAAATTGGAGTGTTTTTTATTTTTGGGACATGTTTCGATAAATACTTTGTGAAGTTACTAAGCTAAAAGTTTACTAATATTTCTAGTTTCAGTTTCTAATAGATATAGTTTATAGTTATTAATATTTCAGTATTTGTTGAAAGTTCATTTTTGGGAATTTCTAAATGGAATAGTTACGTAAGTGTAACGAAAGAAATGGCTCCAGCAGTAACAACTGTGGCTCGCATTTGGCA
>CM060955.1:72214307-72276807 GCA_030765055.1 Mantis religiosa | reverse complement strand
TGTAACACTCACAATTGAGTAACACTCACAATTACGTAATTCTCACATTTACGATCCATACTCGCTACTCAGCGCCTTGCGGTACAACTCTTTCTCTCGATCCGACTAAGAACTCCTCTGATACACGTATGCAGCCTTCCAGTCCGTTCACTAGCACTGCGCTCTCCACGGCTGCTCGCCAAGAATTAACGCTCCTCCAGAGGTCCAGAGGTAGTCCTAGTCGGGCGGGGCTTTCCCCGTCCGGGTATCATATGCCGCAGTACCTAGCCGCTTTGCGGCTTAACCTGCGAAATGAACTAGTAGATCCATGTTCTGCTGGGTGTTTGAAATTGTTGGCTGTTGAAAATTTTTAAAGGGTTAGGAATGGGTTGCCCCTCTTTGTCGTGGGCAGCTGCACTTAATCGTTCTCCCTTTTTTGGGAGACACGATTTAGTTTTTTGCTCCGTTTTGGGTACGGGTTGTGTAGCGCTTGGTCCTTTGGCGTAGAAGTTGTTCCCAGAGACATCTGGGGTTTTCCTTGGGTTACCCAAGGGGTCCCAGGACGTCTCTCGGAAGTCTGAAGGACGGCAAGCGTCTTTGATCTCTCGGGTCATACCTTCCCAGGGAGTTCACTAAAGGGTTGGGGTGCATTTGGATTTTCTCGTACATTGATCGTGCCCTCTCGCGAATGACATCGACAATGTACGGGATCTGGGAGTGCTCATGTAGGATATGAGCCGGGAATCTCCAGCCTGTATCGTAGATGATGCGTAGTGCCTTGTTCTGCAGCGTCTGGAGTCTGACGAAAGTGGTATTAGCCACTGTTCCCCAGATCTCACAGCCGTACAGAATCATAGGCGGAATGATCGCCCGATACAGTTGGAGTTTGAGACGGATTGGCATGGTTGATCTGAAGATAGGGTATAGGCTCCGGAGTGCGACGTGCCCCAGCTGGACCTTGCCCTTGACGTGCGGAACGTAAGTTAACTTACGGTCCAGGGCCACCCCGAGATACTTCGCCGTCTGCACCCAAGGGATTCGACGGCGCCGTGAAACGAAGTTCTGCTGCAACCGGTTGGCTATGGTTTTCGCCAGGAGAATAGCAGAGCTCTTCTCCGGGTTAATTGCCATTCGCCATTTTGCGCTCCATTCGCCAATGGCCCGGAGCTGGGTTTGGATTTGCCGGAAGCTGTACCGTGTGTTCCTATTGACTGCGAAGATCATGAGATCGTCCGCATTCTGACAGGTTTGGGTGTTGTGGTGTGTTGGGATGTCGGCCATGTAAGCTGCGAAGAGCGCCGGCGACAGCACGCTGCCTTCCGGTACTCCAGCGCCAATGGGCCGCTCGGTGGACAGCTTCCCCTCCATCTTTACTCGGAAGCTTCGGTTTCCGAGGAAACCGGCCACCAAGGAAATGTATGGACGGGGAATTTCATGCTCCAGGAGTTTGTAAATGAGTCCTTCGTGCCAGGTAGTGGCGAATGCCTTCTCCACGTCGAGCAGCACTGCTACCGTTTTAGACCTTTCCTGGAAACCCAGGGAGGCCTTCTCGGCAACCCGCAGTAGCTGCTCGGTCGTGGAGTGGCCAGAACGGAAGCCAAACTGGTGTTCCGGGATTAGGCCCCTTTCCTCAAGATGAGGAAGGAGCCGGGAGAGGAGCAGTTTTTCGAATACCTTCGATAAAACTGGGAGAAGGCTGATTGATCGGTAACTGGAAGGAAAAACCGGATTTTTCCCCGGCTTTAAAACGCACACCACGCGCGCCTCCTTCCAGATAGCTGGAAAGTGGCGCATGTATAGGCACGCGTTATAAATCCGGGTTAAGTGAATCACGGCTCTTCGTGGAAGGTGCTTGAGCATTTCCGCTGTCACACAGTCCTGCCCAGGTGCTTTGTTGGTTCTTAGAGAGTTAAGCGTGGTTGCTAACTCTCTAGGGGTAACGATGGGAATGTGGAACTCCTCGTGGTCAGGGGGCGGAGCTTCTAGGAAGTCCTCCACCACCTGTTCCACGAGGTCAGCATGGTCATCGTCCATTGGCTCTACAACGCTCCTCCAAGTCCAAGTCCAAGTCGTGTACTGACAGGCTGTTAACAGCCAGAAGGTTTTTGCTGCGTACCCACCCAGGTTTTGGGTCTGACCGCAGGTTGTTAATTTTGATGTTTGTAGGATGGTGTGATATTTTTTGTTGAAGAAAATTTTGTTGAGGTAGCTTTTTGCTCCTCTTTAATTTTGTACAGGATGCCAAACAGCTTTTTTGTTTACACCCTGGTGTTTTATTTTTCTAAAATGGGGTAAATTTAGTAGCCAAACAGCTCTTTTGGAGATTTGTAATTTAGCTTATGCTGCTGTAAGGATTAACTCCTTTGTTACCTCGGATGCCCACAAGCCATGCGGGGTACCCGGTAAAGCCTGAATCGGCGGCTCGCAGCGTCGTAGTCTCCTAGAGACCGAACCAGGGGGCTTCTATGAGCTGGAATTTTATCGTAAAATTTTGTTCCCCGGCGTCTAATTTCGTCCTCCACGTATGGGAGAAGGGAAGCTTCGTGAAGTAACCTCACGGGAAAAGAACGGCCCACAGAATAGATGGATCGGAGTCCTCTATTCTGTGCACGCTGAAGGTATGCTATCCAGCTATCGGCAGCCATGCCCCAGATTTCACAGGCGTACAACATGAGTGGGATTATCAGCGCTCGAAAGAGGTGTAGCTTTAAGCGGACTGGCATCGAGCGAGAACCCAGCATTGGGTACAGAGAGGCAATAGCCCCTTGCACCCGTGCCGATAGTTCACTGATGTGTCCGCGGAAAGTTAGGCCTCTATCAAGTTGAACGCCCAGGTACTTGATGGAATTAGTCCACTCTATCCTTCGGCCCCTGAAGTGGAAGTTTGGTCGGTCAGCGGGGGTGTGGCGCCTCGTAAAAAGAATGGCGTGGCTTTTGTCCGGATTTACGGACATCCGCCAACGCCTGCACCATTTTTGTGTGAGACGGAGGTGTCTCTGAATTGGGTTGAAGGCTCTGAGTATATGTCTGTTTTTGCAGAACAACAACACGTCGTCAGCATATTGTGCCATTTCGACCTGTGGTTGAGTTGGAAAATCTGCCATGAAAACACTAAATAGTGTGGGGGATAGTACAGAGCCTTCGGGGACTCCGCCTCTCACGGGTCTCAGTGTAGATGTTTTCCCCGCTACTGTGACTTTAAATGATCTGTGCCTGAGAAAGCTGTGTAGGATGTTGATTAGCTGTGTAGGTAGCCCCAGTTGGATAAGTTTGAAGATCAGACCGGCATGCCATGTCGTGGAGAAGGCCTTTTCAACATCCAAAGATACCACTGCCGTGAAGGCGCGTTCCTGGAAACCCAGGGCCGCTGTCTCCACCACACGTAGCAGCTGTTGGGTAGTCGAGTGCCCAGGACGAAATCCGAACTGGTGGTCAGGAATAGCTTGAACATCTCCCAAGATGGGAGTCATTCGGGCTAGGATTAACCTCTCGAATACCTTCGAGAGGGTAGAAAGGAGGCTAATGGATCGGTAGCTGGAAGGATGTACAGGATCCTTCCCAGGCTTCAATATACATATCACCCGAGCCTCTCTCCACTCGCGAGGAAAGTGCCCCAAGGTGATGCACATATTGAAGATCCTGGTTAGGAAAAGAACAGCATTGAAGGGAAGGTGACGAAGCATGAGGGGTGTCAGCCCGTCCGGCCCCGCCGCCTTGTTCGGTTTGAGGCGTTTGAGTACGCCCTGGACTTCACTGGGGCGAATGACGGGAAGTCGTTCCGCGTCCTCGGGAGGACGTCGAAAAAATCGGCGTACCTCCCTACGAACGCGTTCGGAAAAGATGTCGTCCTGGGGGTCCTCTCTCGGACATAGAGTGCGTTCAAGATAGTCAGCGAACGCATTTGCTTTGGCTTGGGGTTCATAGGCGAGGCCTTGGGTGCCATGGATGGGTGAGGTGTATTGACCTTTGCGATTTCTGAGGGTCCTGGCGATACGCCACACGTCGCCATTTTCAACGCGCAGTCTGGCCATTGTGTCCTCCCACGCTTGCACCTTGTGCTCACGCAGTCGGACCCTGACCAGTCGACGTAAACGTCGCAAGAGCGCGCGATTATGTGGCGTGCGGTGTCGCTGGTACAGTCTCCGTGCCGCCCAGGAGCGGCGGATAAGAAGGGTGATGTCTAAAGGAAGAACGTCTGGATGAAGGGGTGCAGGTCCATGAACTGTTAGATTTTTGGCAGTTCGCATCAGGATAGAAGTGAATGATGAGATTGCCCTCTCAATGTCCTGGATGTTTGTAACTTTTGGGTTCGGTGGAATGGAAGTGCGGAGGCAGCTCCTTACGCCTTCCCAATCGACTTCTCGCGTTTGAAGCGAGGTGTCATGACTGGCAACCCTAGTGTTGATTTCTGTCAGCACCGGATTATGGTCAGAATGAAGTGCGTTTAGTGACGTAAGAGTGAGATGAAA
This sequence comes from Mantis religiosa, assembly GCA_030765055.1. Lineage (NCBI taxonomy): Eukaryota > Metazoa > Arthropoda > Insecta > Mantodea > Mantidae > Mantis > Mantis religiosa. The sequence continues at coordinate 72,272,359 of CM060955.1, read as the reverse complement.
TGGAAAATGCTTTGTGATTGCGAAGTCAATGACTGATGGCAGTCCTCCACCTCGCGGGTAGTGCGTTGGTTGCCAGGGACCCTGCACTTGAAGCTGTGGGTCCTCATCTATTAGGCGAATGATTTGATTGCCTCTTGCATCTGCCCGACGACCACAATGCCAACGCTGATGTTTTGCATTGAAGTCCCCGGCCATGATAGCACTTGGGTGTAAGTTTAGGATAGATAGATAGTCGTTTGGAACGAACTGCCGGTTGGGGCGGTGATACACAGAGACCACCAGGACCTCAGTTCCGCCAAGGTCAAGACAGATTGCCGTGGCCTCTAGGGTTTGAAGAGGAGGGAGCTGGATGGGTTTGTGGACTACATTTTGCCGGACAAGTACCGCTGTACCACCGCCAGGGCGGCCTTGGCGATCCGTGCGATGGCAAATGTAGCCCGGGATGCGGAAACGGGTGTCTGGACGGAGATGCGTTTCGCTGACTAAGATGACGTCTAGGGCATTTGCTCGAGCGAACTGCAATAGCTCGCCCCCCTGATCAACCAGGCCACACGCATTCCAGAATGCGAAGCGAAAAGAGGTACGAGACCTAGTTCGATTCGCCATTCTGTGATTGCTGGATACCAGTTGACAGTAGGGCAAGTCCCTCCATTGCAGCCAGCATCTTGCTTGCCGGGTCTGAGGCACAGAAGAACTTCACTAAGATCTCCCAGATCTTTTGTCCATGTGATTGCAGCAAATTCTGCAACCACCTAAACATCTCCGTGAGATCCAGGGAAGCCGTTAGTTGGGTGGAGCTCATGGTAGAGGGCACTATGTTGGTGTTGGCTGGAGAGGATGACCTAAGGGGAGCAGGCCTACCTCGAGCCCTTTCGTCCCTCAACTGTCTAGGGGGCATAGGTTCGCTATGCGCCACCACCACAGTCGGGTTCTCGGGTTGGCGAGATAGTCTCCTCTCATTGAGGTCTGGTTTGGAAGCTGCGCTTCTTGGGGCTGGGGCCCGTGTCTGTTTGTGTTTCTGTGTGGGTGCTGGTGTTTTCCCACGAGACCTTTTTGGGGTGTCAGAGGATCTTTGCACAACTTCAGCAAAAGATGGGCGCCGTTCAACCTGCTGACGGTCTTCATTTGGTGGCTGCCTGCTGGATGTCGTAGCCTTGGAGACTGAGGAAGGGAGAGCCCTGGTCTCTTCCCTGGCTGGCGCTCTTTGAAGTGTCCTTTCCTGTGCCGGTCTTCTGGCAGCTATAACCGCCTTCCTTGTTGGGCAGCCGCCATATCAGGCAATATGCGCACCTTTGCAGTTTGCGCAAGTGGGCGCATCGGTAAGCGACCTCGGACACGCCTCCTTGTCATGAGGTCCTCCACACCGCAGGCAACGCTGCATTCTGCGGCAAAACCTGCTGGAGTGGTTAAACCCCAGACAATGGTGGCACTGAGGAGGACCGCCAGAACTCCTGACGGCCTCGACCTTTACCCGGAGGTAACAAATAGTTTTGACACTATCTATCTTTGCCTCCGGTACGTTGGACCGCTCTACTATCACTAGATAGAGAGGGATGGGGATGGGGCCAGGCTGACCTTGCGGTCCTGGCTTGGTCAGCTGCCTGACCAAGCGCGGTGTTATACCCTGTCGGGTGAGGTCATCACTGATCTCGCTTACCGGTGTATCCACTGGTAGTCCTCTGATCACCCTTTTTAAGTCTCGTGCCTTGTCCAGGCTGAAGGTAAAGTAGGGGATCTTCTTCCCCTCGAGTGCCCTGAGGAGCAGCTGGTAGTCCTCTATGTTTGTCGCCTTGAAAACAAAGCGGCTCTTCCTCCTCGTCACCTCGCATTTATTCGAGAGGGACGGCATTACTTCCTTTAGGAAGCCTACCGACCCCCGGAAATCATCCACGATGATGGGAGGAATATGCCGCTTGGGTGGGGTTCGCTGGCTGGTAGCATCAGTCTTCAGGACGTTTGACTGTCCCTTCTTCCTCCTTGAGGTTACCTCCTGGAATTCCGCCTCATCGACGTCTGTGGAGACGTCCGAGGAGCTGGTCTGGAAGTCCTCTTCCTCCATCCTGGAGGACGAAATCTCTGGAGCCGCAGCTCCGTGGAAATATTCTCCTTCTGAATCTGAGGAGTCGTTTGATGAATTTTGGCCTGAACGAGAATTTTTATCCCGGGAAGGGCCCTGGTTGGTGGCCTGTTCGGCTATAGCCAAACGTTTTACAGCGCCATTTCCGCCTTCTTTGCGTTGTCGGCGCTGCATTTTGGTTCCTGTAGCAGTGGTTTTTACCCTGTCTACAGGGTGAGTCACACCAGTGCTGGTGCTTGGTTTGGCATCCTGTGATGGATGTTTCGATGAGGGATGGGTGGTGGGTTGGTCAGAACCCTCACCTGGTGTGGGCATTTTGCCCTGCACCAAGGTGCAGTTTACAGCTAACCTTAGGCTATTAACTTACCTGGCAGTACAGGCTGCAAAACTGCGTGAAACACAGAGGACCGGACAATTAAGCGCCTTTAAAACCACCTTTCGGTGTTGGCTGTGGCCTTGTGTTTCCCTGTCTGCTCTGATGGTGTGTTTTCTATGAGGTTGTCGCTCGCTCGCACGCTGTTGCTGCTGCTCTCTTCTGGAGATTTGCCAGGAGCTTCCCGAGGGTCCCTCCCGATGGCGGCAAATGATGACTCCAAAGCTCTAGATGCTCGCAGGCGATGTTTCCCCTTCGGCGTCTCGAAGCGGAATCTAACTATACTTTAAGACGAATGTCAGGTAACTCTAAGCTTCATGGACCCTGGACTCATTTGAGCATAATTTCACCCAGTTCATTCATCGACCGCTATGACTTAACGTTGGAGGACGTAAATTAAAAAAAAAATCCTCCAAGGTCTAGGGTTATTATGCTAGTTGTTCAAGAAGTCATGGGGAGGGGAAAGGGAGGGTCCCGCGACTTGTGAATGCTCTCTGTGCCCCACCATACTGCCAGTTGGTCGTGCCTTCCGATAATTGGGTGACAATAATATACTTAGTTCTCCATTAACTTTCTGCTGTTAGTTATAAACGTTCTTAAGATACCTTTAAAATACCAGACAACGTTCTTCTAAAATTCGTCAAGAGGCACTAAGTTTTCATATTTTATGTTTGCAGTATACACTAATTAAAAACAAAATAACATTTCAGAAGTGAATTTCTTAAAATTCGCGAAAGTTCAAAGGTTCATCAGACCTCTGTCATAAACAGGTAAATTATTTGACATGTGTTGCATATATTGCCAATTTATATACTCTATTTGTAATGATTTACCACTAGAATTAGGTGAACACAGTTGGTATTTTATTGAAAATATTTAGGGCTACATTAAGCTATTAAAAACAAATGAACATTTTACCAATGCTCTTTCAGACTATATCTACCAGCAAAAACAGCAAGCCCAGAACCCGTTAGTTTTCGGATCCTTCTTTACTGAAAAATCCTTACTTATTTTCATTTTTATTTCCCATCTTTACATTTTAGAGCAGTTTCACTCCTGTTTCACTTTTGAAACTTTCTGTACGTTAAGACTTAATTGGAAAAGTTATACTTTTATTAAACTGTTGTAGTTGTAAAAAATGTAACAGCCTTTCCTGTGAAGGCCTCAAATTAGAGATTTACTTTACTGTCTAATGAACTGAGAAGGATTTAATTAACAATGAATCTTCGACAAAATCTCTTGGGGGTTTATTTTGAGAATAAGGGCAAAGAAAGGATTGTAAATCTTGCTAATATTCTTCTAAAATGTACACAACTTAGCAGTTTCTGAATCCATAACGTGGAAAGGTAATGTGGCTCGGTCTGTGCACTTTTTTGTCTGTACAGAGAGCTGTTCCAATTTTTACCCTTTCCACACGCTGTTAGTGGGAGAGAAGCCATTCAGAGCCATGTTTACGATAATTTTGTAATTTCCTGGAAGGCATTTCTCTGCCGTAATAGCACGATAACTCTGATGTAAGGTTCTTGTGTGGGAAAAGTGTATCTGCAAAACACGATTTCCCAGAAACATTGGGTTTAGCTCTATTTGGGCAATTGTACACAGTAAACAACTTAAAAAATCTTATGGGTGATAATTCACATCCTTTACCCATTTATCGAAAAACTACCTATTATTAATAAAAATTACTGTACTATTTACGTTATGATAATTAGAAAATTGTTGGCACAAATATAGTCTGATCCATAATAAACTGAACCATTTCAATAAGCCATAAGTTTTGAAGCAATAATAGGACACACGTGCAACTTTAGGGGAGTATAATACATAATTGGGAGATTACATTACACTATTTACATCTCAGAGAAAATGTTGGAAGTGTCCTCCACCAGCATCTATACATGTTTACACTCGTCTCACCATATTCTCTGAAGTTTTACGGAGATGATATCGAATTGAGAGAGGGTTATTTCCAGCAAAATGGAACAACGTGTAATACATGTAATGACACCTTGGAACTTGTAACCATTTTCTCTGATAATCCAATAATCTCAAAAGGTCTGTGGCCTTCCAGATCCCCTGACTTAACCTCACCGGATTTTTTCTTGGGGGTATCTAAAAATAGAGTATACAATAATAGGCCACGGACAATTGATGTTCTCAAGGAATCCATTCGAACCGAAATAAGTAACATTGGCAAGGATACTCTCCGTAAAACTTCAGAGGATGTGGTGAGAATAGTGCAAACATGTATAGATGCTGGTGGAGGACACTTTCAACACTTTCTCTGAGATGTAAACAGTGTAATGTAATCTCCCAATTGTGTATTATATTCTCCCAAAGTTACACGTTCAAAAGTTAGGCCTATTTTAATGGTTCAGGTTTATATGGACCAAGCTATAGTATTATGATATATTTTTTGTAAGCACCATGGGACGCTTAAATGTATATTTCAAAAGCAAAAATGGTCAATATTTCAAGAAGATTCCAAATATGATGGATACCACACTACTAAATTCTTGAAGTGAAAGTTACTGCAATTTCTTCTTGACACCTATACCTTCCTGTTTTATGTGTCCAATAATAGCCGAATTGTTTTTCTTGTAAACATTAGATAGGTTGTAATTTTCTTCTGAATTAGACACAAATCATTTATCATTTATAATGTTGATTTTTTAAAAGAATGCTGTGCATGCCTTAAATCTTAAGGAAAATTGGGAGTAAGCTAAAAGCACCATCATTTGCTTGATTTACGCGGGATCTCATGCCGTGGTATTAAAAGCCCTACCACATCAGAGAGCCCTGGCGAATTATATTATTTCCTTTTTAAAAGCTCTGTCCCTCGTTATCTTCCCAACTATTTCATACATCATGGTAGTCTGGAAAGATAGAGTCAGACTAAAAAATTCAATGCCATAGCCGGGAGTTTAACCACGGTCTTCTGGTTGCCGTCCAGCCGCTAAGTTGGAGAATTTAATGTCATGTCGGCACGTTGGCCATAGTAGCTCAAGGGTGTAACGGGAATTTGTTTGACTATTCGTAGTTAATTCTGATTTCTTTCTTGGATCCTCTTGTAGAAGGCATCCACGCCAACATCAGCTCCAAAATTATGTTCATACGTTCACTTCCATGATTATTTTGAAGTATCATTCGAATTCTAAATAAGTCATGAGACGTACGTGTGTCAAGGCGTGGTTCGGAATAAAGAAGTCAAATTCTGTAATTAGATATATTTATACAGATTCAAATTATAACTTAAAATGTTTTTGTTCTTGCAGCGGTATACATCACATTCGTCGTTACAACAAAAATCTCTTTATCTTTATAACAGGATTATTGATTTATCGTCACTATTCAAGACTGAAGAACATATCTGTCTCTTACAGATTATTGACTTATCGTAATGTAACAAAACTGAATAAAATATCTGTCTCTTAAAGATTATTATTGACTTCTTGTAATTTAACAAGACTGAAGAATATATCTGTCTCTTAAAGATTATTAACTTATCGTAATGTAACAAAACTGAATAACATATCTATCTCTTAAAGATTATTGACTTCTCGTAACTATGGTTACTTCTACTTAATTTTGTGTTTGGCCGATCCAATGGCACGTCACCACATTACGTCACATTACGTCATATAATTATTATTTCGGCCAATCACACAACTACATACATTTTTACATATTTAAATTCATAATTCCTCGGAATATAACCCAAAAAGACTGTTACAAGGGTTAGAGGGGTTGGACGGCAACCAGACGATCCGTGGTTCAAAACCCGGCTATGGCATTGAGTTTTTTTAGTCTGACTCTATCTTTCCATACTTTAGCTTACACACGGCCAGTGTGAAAAACAATTAATTTCCGTCATGGTAGTCTTTTGTAGATATCTATTTCTTGGTGAAATTGTTTTCTTAGAATACCTTTACAGAACATACTGACTCGTACAAATCACTTGCATGACGGATAGGTACTGTCAGCAAGACTTTTGGCGAAGTGAAAATAATAGCATGGATAGCGGTAATGTAATTGCTGTTATATTCCTTCGGGAAATCTTCAAGTAAAGTTCAATCTCACGAGAGCTGCTTTTATGAGCATTCCACAAATAAAATAAAAAACCAATATAATTAATGTGCATTACTCTAAATAAAGGATATAGAAGAGTTATTAGCTTTGAATTGTTGATTAAAATTGTACAGTGAGGTAAAAAAACTTGTATCATATGGCAAAATGTATGTCAAAGGAAGAAAATGAGAAAATGTATAATTTAAAAATAACAGAATCAAAAAATGTTCAACAAAAGCATTTTATGTATAGAATACACGCACACGAGCTTCTCGATCATTAAATGCTTGTGTACGTACACTAATTAAAAACCTGATTGCTTTATGCCTATATACTATTCACGTATTTGCTATAGAAATGATCTGAGTCAAGCAAGACACTTAGTTGAAATAGGCGGAAGCAACATCCATGTGCTTATTGAAAGCTGCAGGGGTAAACTCAAAAGTCCTTGTAAAGAGCTCTTGAAAAGGAAATGGCAAAATATCTGAAACTTACAATGGCCTTGCGCACTCTTTACATTTAGAATTGTATAGTCATGCCGTATGTCACATTTCGACAGTATCTTAATGCAGAAAAGAAGAAAAATATACAAATTACATATAATAATGAGCTTTATATATTGCTTTGTATTTTCAGAAATTATATAATATTATCAGAATATAGCTTACAAGCTATTAACATAAAATTTGAGTTTGTTTTATGCCAAATACATGTAAGCTTATTGGAGTTGTATTGAGAAGAAAAATAACTAAAGTGTGGTTTAGGGTTGGGAAACTATATATTGCAAACTTGGTAGATGCTGAAATTAAATTCCCAACTAAGCTACACTTCTCTTTCTCTCCCTCTCTGTGATATTTACGTGAAAACGGACTCAAAACTTTCACAAGAATCCTTTTTTGGGTATAGGAAATCCCAGAACGTTATTTCCAATATCTTATTACCCAATTTTTGGAATACAATTGTCCCCATACACTTAGCATATGTAAGAGCTAAGGAAAGTAAAATACATCTGATGGTTTTTTATACTAATTAGTCAGTAAATTATTCGTATAAGACTTATTCATCTAGCACTTACTCAAGTTCAATAAGGCAAACGTTTGTAGAAATACTTTTACTAAATATTACCTTATACATGATGATAGGAGAATAGAATAGACTTAATCGATAGACAAGTACTTTAAGAGGTAGTCGTTAGAGCTGGTCTATACTCTCTTGTATTTGTATGATCATCAGAGAAAAAGAAAAGAAAGAGCGAATAAAGACTTTCCATTTCAGAAAAGATAACCTTTGAAAAATTGAAAGTAGTACCAGGAATATCTAGGGGAAAAGGTAAATTAGAAAAATGAAATGTAATTGAGATGAGATGGCTTTAACGAGATCTAGTTTTTTTGCAGTAAAATTTTGTGTAGTCTCTTTCGCTTTATCAGAACGTGATTCAGAATAAATAAGACTTAGGAGAAAATTGGGAATTCATATTTCATTTGTCGTTTTAGAAAAAGCGTTTGAAAAAATCAATAGATTATCCTTATGGGATACATTGCTGAAAAAGGAGACCCACAATTCTAGTTAGAATTGAGCTATTATATATGATAAGGATAAAGAAAAACGTTCAATATGTGGAGAAGATGATACAGGCTGCAGTTGTATACTGTATTGCAAACAAATAAAGATAGGAAGAGAGTACACTTAGCAAAAATATGCAGTTTTAAGGAGGTGGGAGAGGTATTACTAATCAGGAGAATGTTGCTGTAAAGGAGAAAATAACGTAAGAAATAAAGGTGATTATTTGGGGAAATTCAGAGAGAAATGGTTAAAATTGATTAAGAATAACCAACAATTAAGGTACAAAGGATGAGAGGGAATAGAGGGACATTAATCAACGGAAAGATGAAGATTGTGTGTATTGAGACTGAAGTTTAAGGCCAGCAGGTAGGAAGGGTATATATTGGATGGCAATACGGAAGTTTGTTATTATGTCCTAGGAATGTGCTAATTATAATGCGTTACTGAATATATGAGAAAGATTAGAAAAATATTCTACTCTGTTCAAGTGAAAATTATTAAAATATTATAGAAAAATACAAATATGGTAGTGGAATTGGAACGAAAAATAACAAAAGAAATTTAAATATATAAAGCATTGAAACAAGGATGTAGTCTATCTCCAATTGTAATAGAATAGCAGAATATGGTACATGAGAGGATTAGTTTACGGCATGCAAGAACATTAAATACCCTTGTAATTGCTAATGATTTAGTTTTAATTTTCGACAAGGAATATAGATTACAAAGGCAATTTACGAATTAAACCAAGTTTGTAAGAAAATATATGATGAAAACAAAGACAAAAAAGGGTAATGGTATTCCAGGGGAAATATCTGATAAAAACAAAAATTGTAATAGAGGATAATAAAATAGAGCACATTTTCAACATCTCGGTTGCTATGTAACGTACAAAAATTTGAATCAATTAATGGAATAATTATGAAAAATCTTAAAAATAAACTAAAAAAAGAAACACAAATAAGACTTTGTTAAATATGGCAATATCAGGGCTAACTTATGGAAGTGAGGCATGGACCGCAAGGTAAAGGGAGAAAAGTAAGATACAAGTGGCCGAGATGAGATACTTAAGATCAGTTAAGGGATGCACGATAGAATACCATATTAGAAATGAAGTATATAGATAAGAATTTGGGGTGTGACCATTATTAGAGGAAATAGAAAAATAGGAAGTACAAAAAGGAATTGAACGCCTTCATCGAATGACAGAAGAAAGAATACCAAAACAAGCTCCTAATTGTAGACCTAGAGGACAAAAGCTAACAGTGCGTCCCCAGAAATGATGGCTTTAAGAAACAAGAGACCGGAACAGGCTAATGCATAATTGTGAGGGAAGAAGAAGACATTTCATTTTTCATGAAAATATCTTATGGTATTTGCTCATCATGCTGTTCCCATAGCCATCACGGTCGGTAACTGCATGCTCACTTCTCTCCCAGTAAGGCAATACATGCAAATGGCTGTCTTGTTTATGGTAACTGAAATACAGGTCAGAAGTTAACGTACGACATAATAATGTATGAAGACGGTTTCACTTATGTCTTTTAAGCTACAAATTTATATCATTACGTTTATGATGTGGCTAAAGTTTATCAACGCTTGGGGACACCTGGCAAACTGCAGCCTGTATATATCTGTTGAGCCTACCATGATCTAGGAGTACGGCATTAACTAAGAGACCCACAAGTGGCTAGACCACACATACACAAAGAAGAGGGCAGTCAATGACCCCTGTACCACGTAGACTGTAGTGTCCACGGAAAGATCTCATTTTTTAAGCAAATATCCGTCCGGCACCGACAAAGTATTAAGTCGGGGGAAGATGACACACTTAATGGTTATGTCCTTTTTCTAATGGAAAGATATTGCCTGTGTATTTAATTGTTAATGGGAGAAACAGTAATCAGTGTACTTAAATGTGAGGAGATAAAAAGGTACAATTAAACTAACTGCAACAAAACTTACATCTTACCCTTTCATTAGCGGAAGATGGGAGCTAACAGTGGGGAAGATGGAACAACATGGAAGAAGATGCAACAACACGAAGTTTGAAATTAAAAAATAAAGTAAATTAAGCATTTGTATTAAACATATAAGACACTTTATAAAATGTAGATTTAACACATTTTAGAGACATGATAAAATGAAGAAAGGACAGAACCAAACTCTCCGGCCAGAGTTTGAACGAATCCAAGTATTCAAAGTTTGCTGTCAAAATGTTTTCAATGGTTTGAAGAATGATCGGTTAGGCCGTCATGATCGGTCATATGTAATTTATCAGTATTCTTTAAGAACCTCACAAAGACGCACATGGCAAAACACCATGGTTAGGTAAAGCTCCATGCAGTACATCAACTGCTAGACTTCACGTATGAGCAAAGAAATATTACATTGCTTGTGCTTACAAACTTTACAGATAGTTCCTTGTTTATCACTGGATGAAACATGATATAAAACGGAAGAATACAACAGCATACTTCCAACTGGATGCCCCTATGCTAGGCTGTGGTAAGTGCTTATATATAGTCTCAGATGAACAAAATATTACGAAACTTCCGTCTTACCCCAACTTCCATCTTCCCCTCACTTACCTTATATTAATATTAGTATTATACTATTAATATTAGTATTATACTATTATTTAAATGTTAGGCTTAGCACTTTTTATTTAATGTTTTAAGTTTGCCTTTATTCTATTAGTTTACTCTGATGGAAGCTAGTCTTTTTGTTTGATGAAAGGTGGGGTTCTATTCATTTATATACTCGCTTAATTCCTCCGTCGTTTCCGTTTGTTAAGAAACTCTATATAGCGCAATGACAGGCAGACTAAATGGATAAAAAGCCTTCTCGTCCTTTTTGTATATTCCAAACTCATTCCACAGTCACAACAGTCACAATATTGCGAGGTTTAAAATTTACATTCATAATAACGGAAGTTTGTGTCCCAAAAGTTTAATTCGCTTGCTTACATCTTTGTTTGTAAGCTGCATTTGCCTGTCTATTTAGCTATTATTTATGTCCATAGAGTGCGGTGGGTGTGGGAAGCAACATTCTGTCACATTCGCAGAAACCGGAGATTTCCAGGCAAGAGCCCCAGGTCCGTAATCAAGGAATTAAGTCTGGCACTGCTCGCTGAAATTCTCTCCCACCCTGGTGCTTAACAGCTTTTGGTATTATGCTAATAACAAAGAGGAGAGGGGCTGAAAACTTGGTTTGTGTAACAGCGTGCGTTGTTGCCGGCATTCCAACTTGGCAACGTCTTTACTTAACACCAACATCCATCTACCGAGTGAGGCGTGAGATTATTCTGCACAATAAGTGCTTCTACCTTGGTTCACTTTCTCTCTCCACATTCACACTTGGTTGGAAAATGAGGCAACTACACAAGCTACTTAAACAAACGGACAAGGGAATATCTCTTAGACAGAACAGGAATGAGGTTATCTTCGTTCCCCAGCTTCGACCCAACTTTGGGAAAAATAAAAAACTGCATTTAAAAACATATGTTAAATTAAAATAAACACACTAGGATAACATTTATTGACTTTTAATTGAAAGTTGGCACACAAAGGCCCGATTTCACCATCAGATGTTAAAATGAACATTAAAAAATATAACGTAACAATTGTCACAGCGTTAAAAAACTGTTCAAATTGTTACATTTCATTAACTTGTTACCTGAAAATGTTGACAAATACGTGTTAACGCTGAGAGACTTGTAAATATCACAGATACAGAAGGCTGTGGATGAATCGTATTATCTTCTGAACGTACTGCGATGTGCTTTTGTTTCTATTTTTATTTACACACAGCTGAAAAAAGGCGGGTGAAAAAACCAGAACGGCAGCCGTGCGACAAATTTCTCATCGATCGAGAAAGAATTGTTAGTTGAGTTAGTAACCAAATATAAGGATGTTATTAGGGATAGTGATATTTAGCATTTTGATTTTTACACTTAGCATTTATACATTTGAAATTTAGCAAGTTATAGCATTTAAATAGTTTAAATTGCGTTAATTTTTTAAATGATGAATATTAGCATTATCTATATGAGATCTAAAACACATTTATGGAGTGTCAGTTTATTTTACATTAATATAGGTTAAAACAATAAACAGAAATACAGAACAAGTTGATGCAGACTAAAGCATACTGCATAACACGAAAAAGGTAAATGCATACTGATGTGAAACTAGCACAATAAAAATAAAGTGCACAAAATTAGTCTCGCACTTACTGACGTGACCTACGCATAGAATGAAAGAAAGTTGCTCGTAAAACCGAACAGAACTATGAAAATCGGAACTTTGGCAACTGAGAACTCCAAATGGAAATAACATGTGTTTATCACTTCCTTAAAATTAAGATTGCTATTGGTTTTCACAGACAAGGCCTAAAATTTTCGGTGAACTGGGTTGTGAAGATAGATTTATGACATTCATTACGCGTCGTAAGAGGGATTTCTTTTGTAAAACAACCGAACTCGCTTCAGCACCAAATATACAGAGGCCGACATAAGTATTCGAACGTTAACATATTTATTACTTATATTATTTTTAAGCTACGCAGCGTAAGCATACGTAAATACAACTGGTAAAAATAAACTTGAATCTTCCATTAAATATATAAACTCATAAATAGCAACTGAAACTAATTTGCACCACAAGGAGAAATAAAGCGGTTACTTTACATTTGGACATAAGTATTCGAACAGAGAACAGCTAGTATTTAGTTATCATCCCCTTTCTTTGAATTACTGCTGATATCGTTTGGGCATTATCTGTATGTGTTGTTTAGTGACTGCAGGGCCCATATTTCTTCACCCTGTTTAAAGAAGTTCTTTCAGATGATCCTTGCTTCCTCACACACTCCTCGAGTTCCTTCCAGATGTTCTCTATAGGATTTAAATCTGTAGATTGGGGCGGTGTCTTCAAAGTGTGAGGAGTGTTGTACACGATCCAAAGGCTTAAAATTTCAGCAAGTATACTTCGGATCATTGTCCTGCTGGAAGTGATAATCATGCCCTAATCCCAGCTTCTCTGCACTCTTTCTAAGATTGTTTTCAAGAATCTTCTTGTATTCAAATTTGTCCATGATCCCATCTATGAACACCAGTTCCCCAAAGCCAGATGAAGCTGTATCATATACCCATATAATAAAGCTATACCCCATATCATCACACTACTGCCACCATGTTTCACTGTAGCTACTGGCCAGGCCGTGGCTCAGTGGTTAGACCGCTTATCTCACCAAGGCGGCCCGGGTTCGATCCCAGGCGACCGCAAAGTGAGATTTGTGGTGGACAACACGGCTCTGGGGCGTGTTTTCTCCGGGATCTCCGGTTTCCCCCGCCATCTCATTCCACCGGTGCTCCATCTTCATCTCATGTATCATCAGTGGCATCGCCTGCGGTGCCGTATGAAGTAAAAGCGGGCGTTAAACACTACACACACTGTAGCTACTATGTTCTTAGGTTCTCGGATTCTGCTTCACCATTTTTATTATTTGCCTCCTGTCTCTAGTAGTGAGTTTAGAAGGAGCGCAATTTCTAGGTTTATTTACAACAGCATTTGTCTGTTTGAAGCGTTGAATTATGGAGTACGCTGTAGTTTTTCTTCTGTTAATGGTTTTGGAAATTTCAGAGAGAGAGATTTGTTTTGTTTTAACATATTTATCAGGATATTCCTCTCTGCCACCGTTGTGTCTATACCTTTACGTCCCATATTACCCCTGAGTTCACAATTGACTAAATAACTTTGAGCACATTGTCTCGAGCCATAGCATAAACACAACTGCTATGTGGTAGGGGAGTGTAGGGTAAGTCCAACCACCTTCCTCTCTATTCGATTGGGTACGTTCGAATATTTATGTCCTCCAATAAGAGGGACAATGGAATAAGAATGGTACAGATTGTGTAATAAATACATGCAAAATGATATTTTAAATACTGTATCCGAGACACAGGAGGTTAATGTTCACATGTTTAACAATTCAACGCTGCCAAATAAATATTACAGTATTTATAGTACGTGCAATGCTACACGTTATATTATTCGAATACTTCTGTCGGCCTCTGTACCTCATATGGGCAATGGTGGAACAATAGGCTAATTTAGTGGAAAGGGTTGCTTTCCACATTCCAGAACAGTGGTCACTTACACCATAACTTTCTAGACATGTAAAGGTTCTACAGACTCTTCAGTTACAGTTTCCAGAAGAAAAGGCATTGGTAAAAAATAATTACTTGGAAAAATCTTAGATTTCGCATTTATATCGCATTTTGAGTCAATTTAGCACTTTATCGCGCTATATCACATTTGCGAAAAATTACCAGCCCTAGATATTATGGAAAATAACACGGATGCGATAAATGTGAGGAAGAAAGTTGTGACACGAGTGAAGAAACGGAAATGAGTCTAATTCCAATGCAAATGTCACAACAAGAAGTACAAAGTAACTTCGTCAATATTACGTAAATTTAAAACAAGATGCGAAGAAGGATAAAGTTGACGAACGACTTGACGTTTCAAGACGGCAGGTGCACAGTATATTTTCCACAGAATTCAGGGAATTATAAAATCGCGAAGTTATTAATACTTGAAGCCAAGGCCAAAATATCATTTATACTTCCTCAGTAATCTTCATAAAAATTTGTTTCAACAGTCTATATCTTCGTAGAAAACCTTCTTCAGATAGCTCTTCAAAATCATTTCTAAATATAGTAAATCGACATCAAAAGCTACGTTCATGCCTGCCATCTTGACAATTCTACAATTGTTAATGAATTTACAGAAATATGGCTTGTAAGTCTCACAAAAGGTTTAACACGGGTGTTAAGCTAACACATGTTGGAGTAATGCAATTTTGGTTATAACTACTGCTAAATAGACTAACAGCCGTTAGTCTTAACATCTGTTAGTGAAATCGGGCATTAATATAACAAAACAAATAGATGAGTTCACGAAATCCCAAAGCTCGAGCTCAAATAATTTCCCAGACAATAAAAATAATATTTTCAGCATATTTTTAACGTAGCATTTGATATCTGAAGGTTTAAGCTTTTAACTGGGAATTAAAAATGGGACTGCTGTGGTTATTAGCAACCCATTCTATATTGGGAGTGAAATACTTAAATCTGCACAAAAACTTTTTATCAGGCTTGAGGTTCTTTTAGGTTCCGTAAATGTATGATACGGACCCACTGCTGTAGTTTATTTCCAAAGGATTCTTTTTATGTCCGAAAGAATCTATGGTCCTCCCTCGGGAACCAGAGGCCAGCCTCTACGAATCCTTTAACCAGTTAGGTCATATTGTACGATGAATGAAATGGTTATATGATATTTATATGAGCTCTCTATATATAGAGCATAGAGGTATTCGGAATATGGAAAGCGAAAATGCTGGAAGAAACTCTATCATGCTAACTCTCCATAACCGAAACTTGAAATCAGGACAGCTTGAATGTAACGCAGACACACTACCTCCTCACCACAGAGGTAGGCTTAATAATAATTTTATTTGCAACTTGCATTCACCTGCATTCTTTTTTCCCTGGGAAAACCCACTAAAACCTTTATAATCATAGTGGGTAAACACGGGATCGAATCTGAGATCTTCCAAAGATTATCCTTGGGTCTGGGAGAGATCTTACTTCGTCAGCAGCATTACATAATTTTTGTAATGGGCAAAATAATAATGCGCATTTGACAACTAATGAAAAATAAAAAAAAGCAGTGAACATTTCAGAGTACAAATTATTTATGTAAAGAATACAAAAAAATTGTGAATCAAAATATTTTCTTCAGCCAAAGCCTATATTTTTAATTGAATGTATTTAGGTATGTGAAATTGGAACGTGTGTGTATAAAATTTCTAATTAATTTGAGGTCAATAAAAAAGTTAATAATAATAATGATAATGATGATGATAAGGTTAGATTATTTTTCCTCTTCCCAGTAAATGCAACTCCCACTACCAGTTTGAAACCACTGACTTTTATCTGTGACAGCATATGAAAGCATATAATGTAGTGACAATCATTCTATCTGCTGCATTTAAAACAATAGAATAACACAAACCCAAATCCGTCACAAGGTATGAGAAAGGCGTTGTGTTGATATGGGATGACGTCATCAGCCATATGTTAATGCTTGTACTTGGGTGGGGGCTTATTGACGCACACAGGGGAATGTACTGACAGTTCCCGATGCAAATTAAACACGGGCAAACAATGGTCGAAATGTATTACTGTGTCAATTATCATTTATTGCAACAACAGAGCGAGCTTCTGTTTCAGGCCACGGTGAGGTAATGTGCGATCGATCGGTCTTAATTGATTAATCCTGCGTCAGATAATTGATTGCAATATCGCTGTTAAATATGTCATACATACAACCGGTGTTTTCAAATGTTTAAAGAATCAACGAGCTTGTCAAATGAAACATTCTGCTTTTGTATCTGCCTGTCTTATAGAACCCGCATATCTCGTTTGGATCCCTGCCTCTGTCGTATAAAATGGAAACAGAGAGAGAGAGAGAGAGAGAGAGAGAGAGAGAGAGAGAGAGAGAGAGAGAGAGAGAGAGAGAGAGAGAGAGAGAGAGAGAGAGAGAGAGAGAGAGAGAGAGAGAGAGAGAGAGAGCGGGAGGGAGGGAGAGAAAGAGAGAAAGAGATACGTAGCATTTAAAAGCAGACATGCGTGACCGTCAACTGTAAAAGTCTCTCGGAAAGTTTTCATTCGTGAAATGTATTTATTTTTTAATCCTACTGCAATACCAACACTGACAGGTTGAGTGGGATTTTATTGTATAAAATATTGTACGCTACAAAACGGTAGAAAGAAAAGCAATGGCTTTGTGTAGAGAATGTCATTCAATAAACCAAGAATTTTATCATTTGTGTAATACAGTGTCTAACAGAAGTTTAGGACCAATAGGTAGCTTATTTCACTTAAAACGTTCCTGGTCTTTTAATTTCATTACAAATATTATAGTGTTTTTAAATAAACTGGACTCTTCGGCATCTATTTATTTAATGAAAATTTTGCTGAGGTATTTTCGTTTCGAATTACAACTTTTTACTGGAATGTTATTTAAAAAGCTCCACTATTTCATGTTGCGGATTAATATATTGACGCAAAACCATTTTTTTAATTTTGGTATTAATTTTTTTTTTAGAATTTATAACCCCTATGAGCGCTGTGGCACAGTAAGAAAAGTTTTAAAAATGATCCTTACCATTTTACAATTGTTTTCTTGCTCTTTGAAAATTGTTCCAATCGAGCTGTTGTGGTTAAACCAACATCAATCGGTAGTTCCCCTTTAACTCAAAGATGCGACATGAGATGTTTGTTTCTTGCTTCATCTGTTGAGATACAAACAGTTTCTGTTATTGTATATGGGGAAACAGAAAATTCTGTGCCACAAATAAAGTGACAGTCGAAGAAAAAAGTGTGTCAGAATTATTAAAGTGGCAGGATTTTTTATATGAACAGGTGCAATAAACCTCATATGGAAATAGCATCAGCATCAGCATTTGGCGGCAGTAAAATATGTGTAACAAACACAATAACAATATCAAGAAGTTGCATGCTCCGGTCGGCCCACGGCTAGTTCAGTAAGCGAACAGTGACTCATTGTTAGGCTGTCGAAGATGAACTGCAAAGGCTCACTTCTAGTGATGAATCTCGGTTTGAACTATACAATTCCCGAAAATTTAGAGTTGGAATGACACCAACTGAGGAAGTCCTCCCGGGACGTCTCGTACCAGCTGTTCAGGAAGGAGGCAACGCTGCTATGATCTGGAGTGACATCTGCTGAAGGTACGGGAATGTTAAGATTCATCTATGATTCAATGGACTCGAAAGACTATATTGAAACCATGAAGGGTAACATGCTGCCATCCCCGGAGAAGCTCTTCCATCATTACTTCGTTTTCCAACATAAGTCAAAGGAAACAATGTATTGGTTCGCTGAAAAAGGAATTTTCCTGCTGCCTTGGCTAGTTGGGAATTCCAAATCTTAATACCATAAAAAACATGGGACATTCTTAATCTCCGAGCAACTACCCGCCAACCCAAGTATCATCCAGGAACGGCGTGAGAAAATCAAGTCTTTAGTGAACTTATGCTGCAAGAATGCCAAAAACTAACCATTAGGATGCAAAAACGAGTTCAAATGTGTTTGAAACATAAATGGATTATTAAAGAAAGAAGGTTCACTGTGTATATGTGTTATTGAAAACTATATTTTATTAACATGATTTTACATTTCAGAAAAAAATATATGTGTTAGAGAACGGCAAAGGAATTGCCGTAAAATCTAAGAGACCTGGATGAAACATTCAGTGATATTAGAAAATAGTCACTTATATGTTACACAGCGATTTTCGGCTGTAAAAACTAGGTCCTTAAATTTTTTTAAATAAAAATAATCTGTTGTCAATAATCAAGCAGGTCTTAAACTTTCATTAGGCACTGTAAACGTTACTCCAGAGCCATTTGTTAGAAGTCTCTAAGAGCTCTCCAGCTTCTAATTCCCGCCGCACTGGTGATCCTAGCAGCTCTCTGGTGTCCATAGATTTCCTTTGAGGAAACATCCAGGCCATCTGCAGTCACTGTCATATACCACGAGAGCTAAAAGGCATACTTTAAGCATAAGAATGAACAGAATTAAAAAAACGGATGGAAAAAACATCATGGTAGATAACAAACCATTCCAGCATTTGCCTAAACACCTGAAAAGCCCAAGATTAGAGTGGATCTCGACGGGAAACGAACCTGGGATTTCCCAAATCCGAACTTCACGTTATGCCGCTAAGCTATCACACTCGGTACGGTAGATATAATAAATGCATATCTAAGACTCTTACTAAATTAATCAGTTAAAGTGGTCTGTTCAAAGTACTCGTGCGAGCATAAAATAGGTTTGTAGTTCTTAAAATAATATCTTAATTTCCTTTTAGGTTTTCCCAGTTAATATAATTACATGTCACCTTTTATTGACCTTATTAGTGTTCTTTTTAACTAGAAAATTTCCTAAGCAATACACGTTTCCAGGATCTCTCTTTTTCACTCCTCCTAGAGTTCAAAAGTTAAGCACAATTCGAAAACAGAGAATTGAAAGGGAAAATGTTGAGGGAGAGTCATCAAATGGGATCACAGTGTGTAACTCACCTTATTGGTGGCCTCTGACGGGTAACTGGGTTCACACTTTAAATTTAAACAAAAACAGAGTAGCAAAACGATACCAGAGCATCAGACCTAGTGCGTGGCTGTTCCTTATTGCTCTCCCATTGTGAACAGAGAGTAGTTGCTTTGCAAAGTGTTGACAAGACAGCACCAACATGCCACAAAGATGTCAAATGGACTGTGTTTTCAGGAGTAGAATCATCAGTTGTCTGGAAATAGGTCAGAAAGAGTTGGCAGTATCTCAGGCCCTGAATGTTCTACAAAGTGTCATTTCCTGGCTTTGGTAACGGTTTCAAGTAACAGGAGGCCTTCTTCGGATAACTGTACGTGGCCGTCCATGGGTCACAGCACCGCAACAGGACCGATAATTGACCATAACAGCATGACGACATAGGAGCATGCCCGTAAGACAACTGTCTTCGACGCTTGCAACCACCTCAGGTGTTGGAGTTTCGAGGCAAACTGTATCCCGGAGGCTCAGGGTAGTTTGCCTCTAAGCCAGAGTAGTGTGTGCCCTACTCACTCGAATGCATATAGGGCCACGTTTACGATGGAGTCAGCAACGTCAACATTGACCCCTTGACTGAATGGAGGAATATGCTGTTTACATATGAGTCCAGATTTAGTTTGAAAAATGATTCTTGTAGCACAATAATCTGGAGAGGACGTGGAACCCGGTTTCATCCCATCAACATTGAGGAAATACTTCCATTTAATGCTGATGGCGTATGGACTGACATAATTCTCAATGGACGTACAAATTTGCACATCTTGGATAGTGGCACTATGAATGCCTAGAGGTACAAAGATGAGATACTGGAACTACATGTGCGACTTTTCAGAGTGCAGTTGGTTCACATTTCACCTCAGTGGACGATAACGCACGACTATCTTGAGAGGGAAGATATCCAGCGCATGGACTGGCCAGCGATGTCCCCGAATCTGAACCCTATAGAGCATGCCTGGGATGCGTTAGGAAGACGAGTTGCAGCTCGCCAGCCTCCATCGAGCACACTTTCAGACCTCCGACATGTTCTCCGGGAGGAGTGGGAACTGCTGCCTGTAGAGCCCTTGAACCACTTTATAGAGAGCAAACCACGGCGCTGAGAAGCTTGTGTTGCCATTGGGGGTCACCACACCCCATATTAACCACACCATCATTGTCATTGTGGAACTAAAGTCAGATTTGTGTTTGCGTAAAAAGGTGTCCCGAGTTCAAAATTGTCTGCTATTTATTACTCTATTGCATTCCAGATCATGTGTGATGCACTGTGTAAAAGACTTGTGTCCATATGGGTGGTTTTTAAATAACACTACTCAGAAAACTAAAGCTTTTAGCAATTAATTGCAAAACCTCATCCAAAGTGCGTGAAATATTTTTCTTATTTTTCAGTTTTTTTTTCAAAAGTGGCTCTAATAGTTCTGATTAAAATATCCTGCTTAAGACATTTTAATGAGAAATAAAAGGTATTCCTTGACTTTTATGCAAATAGTCAACGATGGCCTCTTCTGTATAATTTTATGTAATTCAAAAATCTGAGTAGACAAAATTTTATTACCTGAACGTGAAGTTCTCAATAAAACACACAGTCCTTGGGCTAGGGATAATTTGCTACTCTCTCGTTCCCGAGGTAGAAGGTTCAAACCTGGGGAGAGTGATGGTTCCTTCGAAACGAAAATAAACTCGGTGGACACAACTTGACCACCGCAGGTATGTATTGATGGCTACCACCGTTAAGTGGGGGCCCGCCTCGGTAGTGTAGATGGTAGCGTGCCTGCCTCACGTTCAAAGGATCTGAGTTCGAATCTCGGTTAGGGTGAGTTACCTGGATAAGAATTTTCCGGGGTTTTCCCTTATCCTTATAGTTGAATGTCAGGTATCTTTATGCGCCATGGACCCCGGACTCATTTGAGCATCATTTCACCCACTTCATCATGGCCGCGCCGTGGCTCAGTAGTTAGATCGCCTGGCTCTCACCAAGGCGGCCCGGGTTCGATCCCAGGCGACCACAAAGTAAGATTTGTGGTGGAGAAGACGGCGCTGGGGCGAGTTTTCTCCGGGACCTCTGCTTTCCCCCGCCATCTCATTCCACCGGTGCTCCATCTTCATCTCATGTATCATCAGTTTCACCGCCTGTGGTGCCGTATGTAGTAAAAGCGGGCGTTAAACACTACACATTTCACACATTTCACACATTTCATTCATCGTCCGATATGACAACCTTGGAGGACGTAAATTACAACAACAACCTTAAGGGGGAAAGGATGAGAGGGCTGAGTCAGCGAAGCTCCAGAGTCTCAAGGAAGTCCCTAACATTTCGAAAGTTTGTGACCCTGATCAACACCGAGGCTTATCATTACCAACAAGGCAGAGTATGACGAAAGGACCCTAGCGACCTGGCCAGTAAATTCCATGGGGGTCAAGGAAGAAGGTTTACAGAGCTCAAGCATCTATGCCACCTGAAACCACCGCGTTGAGATATAAATATAAAACATACGGAGGGAAATGAGAAAGGAAAGGTATTAATGGATTAAAGAATCCACTCCCCATAATGACAAGGAGAATACACAGAAAAACCCAGGTCAGGAAGTTCTCAAAGCCACAACATCTCGAATGTGAGTCGCATACGTTACCGCGGTGGAACTTGCTTCTATGACTGCCTTGAAATAAATTAAAAAAATAAACATGAACTCATAAAATCTGTAGGAAAAAAGCAGGGGTCAGAAGCAATGTCTGTGATTCGAATAAACGGATTTGACCCATAGTATATGTCAAAAGTTGCTGGGTATGGAAAGAAGTGTAAAATTATAATCGTTTCAAATCAATTTAAATGGGTAAGTAATTTGGTTTACAAGCATTTAAATACCATAAAATAAATTATGAAGTGTTGACAAAGATAATAACTAAAATAATAATAGTAACTATAACAAGCAAGTAATTAAAATACTCATACAATAATTAAATAATCTTTAACAGTTTAAAAAGCAATTAGAGCCATATGCATAGAATTCCATAAGCTGCAAAACGTGATGTTCCCAAAATAATAGCAAGATAGCTTAGGTTATAGAATGAAATTTCATACCTTCCCTCTTTCTGGTAATGACGTTACCACCATGATTTACTCATCACTTGAAAGAGTAACTTTCCTCGCCATCTGGCTTGTTTTCATACAAGAAAGAGCGACATGGTATCTCCCTTGATTTTGCCGGTAATTAGATATTTCCTTGTGGCGTTACGACCTCCACGTAAGACAAGCTTGATGATGCGGCAGCCACCCTAATATGCCTTTAAGGCTGCAGATGCGTAAGGTCTACTAAACGCTTTGCTTTCATCTCAGTTATAGAACGCATTTATCGTTGTAGGTTCCAATTAACTTCCTCTTGTCAACGGTATATCAGGAACCTCAAGAGAAATACACATTTAAACTTATATAAAATATTCATTCATTGCCAAACAGTCAGCTTACAGGTTAATAATGCGGTTAATAAACAATTACATGACGACACAGTGTGGGCTATATTTATTACGGACTTAATAAAAATAAGATCTTGGCAGGTGGCAGTTTCTCTCTGTTTTGAGTATCCGGAGGGATGTTCGATCCAGGCAGTTTCTCTGTTGTTTTATTCTTAACAGAAGATAGAAAATTGCACTGTTAAGATTATGAATAGTAAGATTATGTATACGTATTTATTTTCTGGCATTAGAAAGTTTACTCACTTGGTTTGCGAATTAATGACAAAATTCTAACAGTTTAAACAAAGTTTTATGTTACGCATAATGCATATTTGCCTCGTTTTATTAGGAACACAGTTCTTAGCAGTTTGAAAATTATTCTGTACATTTGCTACATATGTTACTATTATCTTAGACTCAGTGTTAAAACAAGGAAACACTTATGCAAGTTGACACTCAACGCAATAAATCTCATTTGGTCACAGCCGTTTGCTCCATCACTTGCTCAGTACATCATAAGATTTATAAAATGTAATCGATTTTACAAAAAGGGAAGCATTTGAAACTTGCAACCGTTAATAAATTTAAAAATTCAACTCAGAGGATATTCCTGCAGGTTTGCAATTGCTCTCCACTTTAAACTTCAGCCCATTCAATTCAGTGGTGTTGTGATTGTTGTGTATACATACAATATATATAGGAAGAAATTGTTTCGTATAATCATGTGAAAAGATAGTGAACAACAAAGCTAGGTAATAGGTATCTTAGCTCTTCAGTGTTGTGGATAAATTATGTTTGGTAAACTAATTTTTGTGGTCTGCACAGTAGTTTAAATATGGCGACATTACAAAAAGTGACTTGAATTTTTATTCTATGGATGCAGAATGTCTTAATCCCTTATACATGGGCAAATTTGTGTGCATATCATGAACGTTTTAATGAAATGAAATGTTTGTGCTTCTTAGGAGTGGAAAAATGTTTGAACATCGTATGTTTATATTTTAGCTTGTAGCACTTAAAAGTTACCTACAGCGTTTTCTTGTAAGTTGTTGTATTTCCAAGGGTAAAATGTCAGAAGAAACTCATCTATACCTTTATATACTTTATTTCTAGAAGTTATTCAGCCCTTTAATTGTTTGTAATAAAACAATTTATGTATTTGATCTTGTATATATTTATTTGGCTTTGTATACTTTTTACCTTGTATAACATGCCATGTAGTGCAATAAGCTCCGTGTAGTGTTTGGGGAAAAATAATAACAGTGATGATAAAGATAATTATAATACAGTTAAACCAAGTGGATTTAGGCAGTTACACTATACTTGTAGCCCCTAAGTTAAAAACTGAAGATAAAACTAACAAAAAGGGGGGTTTTAAGAAGACGTGTGATCACTTTAACATACAGTAACCCTCATATCCTCCCACATAACGCATTTTATTTTATAGCAAAACCGTCGCAGAATGTCAGCAAAATATTTCATGTGGTTACTACGCACATGCACAGAAGAAACTGCCAACCCAACTATATAATGCTTGACAAGCAGTTATTTGAATCCCGATCGTAAACATACTAGGTGGTCCAACTGATCCGTCTTTCACGTAGGCTGGCGAATTAAAATATTTGCAGAACGAAACGGCGCAGTTCCTGTTATAGTCATGACAATGGCGTGAACGGGCTTGGTCCTGCTCCAAACGACTAGAGGCAGTTCCCAGGACTAGAATTTGTAGTTGCCTATACAACTGCTGGGTGTTTAACTGGAATTTCCCCGTTACGTTCTGCAGCTGTTATAACGAAGGGATATTTGCTAAAGCGAAGGATGGCCAGTTGGGTCACCTGGTATACACTAACCTAAGCGTCGTAAGCCTTACTTCGGATTAAATTTTGGAACAACAGGATCCTATGCTGTCATAGTCCACACATTTTATCTGTTTCTTATTTCGATCTGTGGTCTCTACATTCCAGTAACTCTGAGAGGAACAAAATATTCCTTACTGGCAGAAGCACACACTAATCAAGGTAGATAAGTAAAGCACAATGCCGTGGAATTCTTGATACTCGACGTTATATTACTATAGAAATATTTTTATTAGAAGTTTTGATGTTACTTCAAATTATTATTGAGTTTACGCACTTCTAAGAGGTTATCTGGTATTTCCGATAGGATAATTTGATGCTAAGGAAACCTAACCGAAGCTAACCATTTTTACAGAACTAATTGCTTGCAATTTGGTTATGAAGGAAAGTGGGCTAACAACAGTTTTGTTTCTGTGCGGGAAAGCAACGCGTATAGTGGTTCTATCTGACAGGGCATTAGCTTCTTGTAACCACGTCGGATGGGCTCTGAATGCTTGGCATTCCCCACAGAAAGGCCTTCTTGACCCAGTGTAATTGATTCTGTTGGACAAGGGATTAATGCTATGTAGGCATCCCGCATTACATGGAAATGTGCAAATGCGATCAGACAAAAGCGGATCGTCTTGCTAAATCTACCTTTTGTTTGCTGTTAGGTTTTCCTCAATGGGAAAATGGATCTTTTCAAAATGTTCCTAGATATATGTCTGATTTCATTAGACCTTAAACAGACAGAAGAGAGACAGTGACATAAAATATCACACAGGGAGACTTGCGTCTCCCGTACCCAGTTTTACTTTTTGTACTGTAAATGTACATGATTTGAGGCCTCGAAATTCCAAAAGTAGCAATGCATTATAGCATCTGGTGCGCGTATATGAAGCTGTGTGTGTGTGTGTATGTGTGTGTGTGTGTGTGTGTGTGTGTGTGTGTGTGTGTGTGTGTGGGCGCGCGCGTCTCTGTACATAAAACTCAAAAACGAAAAGCCCTTTGAAGTCTAAACTTGAGATTTGAGTATTACCTTTAAATGATTGAAATGGTATGATCGAAATACTGTAAGTTTAAGAAGTATTCATGGTAAGTTAAATTAATCTGTTGAATGGTATTTAAACTCCATCTCTTTTTACACGAGTGGTAAACAGTAGAGATGAAAACTAGACTAAGAGAATACATTTCACTAAAATTACAATTTATCTCAAATAAATCTTTTATAAACTTAATTTTTATGTTTTCCATAAAGCCGGGATCTAGCAGCCAGAGCGTAAAATTAGGGTGTTTGTACTGTGTCGCGTATTGTGTACTAGGGCCAAACATCTAATCCAGAAATTGGTGAGCCTTTATTTAAATCTCCAGGAAAGCATACAAGAAAACAAAAGCCATTTCCAATTAAGATAAGTTTGAAGAAGACCTATTTTCCCGCACAGTATGTGAAATGCATGACAACGGTGAATATCCCACTATTAAATGCTGGTTCATATTATGAGGAGAAAATGGACCATATGGGTTCTTCTAATTCAATGGGATTAAGAATTTGGGCTTCAAATACAGAAAAACTAACGAGGGTCGTAAATTCTTACTCGAAAGGAGTGGTATGGTTGCCGCAAGAATAGAGTTTTTAAGAACTATGCACATGTCTAGGGTATCTGGAGATTTGCGCCCTATTATATATAATAATGAGACGTGGGTAAATCAGAACCCTCGCAAACAAAATATATGACAAGATGCTACAGGAAGAGGTGGTCTTAAGGTACTTATAACGAAGGGGGACAAACTTATAATTTTCCATACAAGTTCTGTTAAAACAGGATTAATTTTCGAAAACATGTGGGTTTTCCGTTCCAGAAAAGGAAATAAAAGTGCTGAGTACCATTCTGAAATGAATTCCGATTCCTACACAGGTTGGTTCACAAAGAAATTCATAATTTTTAGATAAGGGACCCATCATAATGGATAATGGAAGCCACCATTCTAAACTCTTAGATAAACCTCCCTCTGTTAATTCCAGAAAACAAGATATACAGGTCTGACTGGCACATAATAAAATATCAGTCCATCCTTCTCAAACTAGAGCAGAATTATTACAAAAGTAAATCAAAATAAAACCCAAATAAAGAGGAACCAACTAGATCAAAGTGCGTTGGAAAACGGGCACCAAATGATTCATTTATCTCCTTATTACTGCCATTAAAACTCAATAGAATTAACTTGGACTAAAGTAAAGGGGGAAGTTGCTAAAGAAAACATTACTGTTCGTCTCGCGGATGGCTTATGCATGATGCACCTGACAAGTTACAAAAGAAGACTGAGAAATTGCAAGAAGATGATTTCCATAAAGAAGTGGGTCAAGATATCACAGTACAGAGTTCAGTTATAAATCTTCGAGAGACTGATTCCAAATTAAGGCAGGATGAAGAAGACGAGGAGGAGGATGTCGAGCTAGCAACTGCTTTACAATAAGTCCATTTCAGAAATTCAGGTACATTATTTTCATTAAGTAATGTACGTTAATACTGAGTGTTACAGTTTATAATGCTATAATTATCCTTTGCTGCATTAAGTTTACGTTCTGACAATTTGTGACACGACAGTTACTTTCCTCGTCACCTTCCCGTAATTTCCGCTCTCTGGCGCATCACCTGGACAGCAGTGCAGCCACCGTGTTCACGCACTGGCTCAGCTTATGTGCCTTCTAAAGACGCACGTCGTATAGCATATTAGACAATCAGTTTAAGATCCACATACTATGCTTATTTATAATAAAACTGTTTTTACTTTCTCGAAGTCTCACATTTCAGACACTCTGAAGCGAAACATCACACATTTAGAATTAATTGTGTGTGTGTGTGTGTGTGTGTGTGTGTGTACGCGCGCGCGTGTGTGCGTGTGTGTGTGTGGTAAACAGCCTAGCAATAAAACAAACATTCATTTAAATACTAAACTTGGCATTAAAGACTGTGTCAAGGTTCGGAGTGGGAACACACGAAGGTGGGTCAAAAAGTAATGCCTCCTATTTTTTCCCTTAAATAAGCTATGTGAAAACTTTGAATTTGGCGCAATTCCTCAAACCTTGTTCTCCAATCCCCTGCAGTAGTAACTTCCTAAGTCAACAGGTGGCAGCACTGATCCTCTTGACATAGACATTCGTATTAGACAGCGTTCTGTGATTGAATTTTTGACTGCGGAAGGTGCAACGCCAATTCGCATTCACGAAAGGCTAAAAAATGTGTATGGTGATGCAGCGGTGGATGTCAGCACTGTTAGACGATGGGTTCGTCGCTGTAACGAAGATGAAGGACAAACAACATTGGCAGATGAAAAGCGAAGCGGCAGGCCAGTGACTGCAGTGACTCCAAGCAACATTTAGCGAGTCGATGACATCATTCGTGGTGATCGCAGGGTAACAACATGTGAATTGTGTAGCATTACCACCCTCGTTAAAGGCAGTGTGATGACGATTATTCAACAACTGAGCTACTAAAAAATTCGTTGACAATGGGTACCAAGAATGTTAACCGCCCAAAACAAAGAAACAAGGAAAACAATAGCCTCCGAACACTTGCAGCGCTTGAATTTGTTGGGAGAGGATTTTATGGAAGACACTGTTACTGGAGACGAAACGTGAGTTCATTTTTTGAACCTGAATCAAAGAGGCAGTCAATGGAATGGCATCACACAACGTTACCGAAGAAAAAAGAAATTCAAAACTCAGTGGTCGGCAGGGAAAGTCATGGCGACAGTGTTTTGGGATGCAGAGGGTGTGCTTATGATTGATTTTTGGAGCAGAGATGCACAATAAATTCTGCCCAATACGTCAGAAATCTCAAAAAGCTGAAAGCACGTCTTCGCCGATTTCGCCCAGCAAAAGCTATGGCGGATGTTCTTATTTTGCATGACAATACAAGACCACACACCAGCCGTTACATCACTGCAGAAATTGAGAAATTGGGATGGCAAGTCTTACCTCACCCCCCATACAGCCTTGACCTGGCACCATCAGACTTCCATCTGTTCGGACCACGATAGGGAGCTCATCGTGGGATTCATTTTGAATATGAGGAGGCTGCGAAAACCTCCGTGCATCAATAGCTTAGGAAGCAAGGCCGTGTGTTTTACCACACTGGAATACATTCCCTAGTTAAAAGGTGAACCGAAACTGTGGAAAAGGACGGAGATTGTATTATATTGAATAATTAATCGTCAATGTTGTAGTTTTCAAGCCATGTAAATTGGATTCAATTTTCTTGGCAATTAAAAGAGAAAAAATAAGAGGTATTACTTTTTGACCCAACCTCGTAGCAACATCTGGTTCAGTTGAACTTTCTATGTCCATGGTTCATAGGGGGTGTTTCCAGTAGGAAGAAGTGAATGAGAGGACCATAAGGGTGGCCGGAACTGAGGAGAGACGATAGAGGGCAGGCTTATACCGAATACAAGCTTAAACTCCCCAGTGAGTAGGGGTTCGAAGACCTCCCCTAATCTGGAGAATGAGGTTTTAAACACAGAAATGCATATTACATGAACGCTGGAACTACCGATCACTCTTAGAACCCTGAAATGGCAAACCAGGATGAAAATGTGAAATGAAATCTGAAATTATGTGAAATAAAGGGATTGGAAACTCAAGAAATATATTTACTCTTTCTATCATAAAACTAGTAATCAGAGAAATAATTGAGGACAGTTGGCCACGAGAATTGAACTCTCGGCCTCCGAAAGCACTAGAGCCTGAAGCTTCCTGCTCGGCAACTTGGTATTTAAGATCATTACCTTCGAAAGATGCGAAATGAAGATTTTCGGGAAAAGTGCGCACCATAAAGCATCTTTTACACGAAAGAGTTTTCAAAATTATAGATTTCCTCAAAATTATTCAACATCTCGATTTAAATACAGTTAGAGGTAATCTATATGACAAAATGTATATCTTGAGCTTTTTGGAAATAGCCTGGGTGTTTCTTTTTATTGGAAAGGAAAATTTTTAAATAATATCGATAACTGATAAGCAGACGTTAGGCTATGGCGTTCTACACTTTAAAATCATCATTTCAAATAACTTTGTATGTGTATTAAGGCGCTGATTATCAAGAATTCAGTTTTCAAACATTTGCATCTTTTCTAAATGAAACTTCTGGTGTAGCTATTTATGCAGCTGTTTATCTCAATTAAAATGAAGCAGAATTCACAAACTTCGATAAGAAGAGTTTGTAGCTGTACACACTAGCAAACGACAGGGGGTAGAGAAGGTCTAGTGAATGTAACAAATTTTCTTTGAGTTAAGACACGACTGGTTAGCTTTAGTTGCTTTAACGTTAATTTTTAATTCTTTTTAGAAAGAAAACGTTATTGTCCATTTGAATGCTTTCAAACGGGCAGGGAAATATTGCATTTAAAAAAATCACTGTGAAAGGCAGGAATCGAAGCTGGCACCTGTTTGTTGAGAAGCCAAAATGCTTACCACAAAATCAAAGCAGGTTGTTGAACGTCATGTTAAAACCTGGCGAAAGTCTCTCGTGCTTTGTATTAAACGAAATGATCGGTGGGGAACGGAACCAAGCTAATTCGATATAGGATGTTCCACTTTAATACTGATTACATTAATATCGATGTTAACTACAGCAAACATAGGTGCTGCACTATCTACCGATCTGTGGTCGGCTGTTTAACAACGTTTATCCTATGTATGTTGTTTTATCTTAAATCTGTTTCCAGGCATTATTTATTGAAACAAAGCGCAGTGTTTTGTTTGCCTTTTCACCCGTTCAGCAGGTAATTTCTATTTTAAACAGATCTGTGCTATAATGCCGCCGTTATGTACCCGGGAAATTAATAATGCAAATGTGTTAGTTCTAACCGCACGTTTACCGTGGAAACATGCGCGGAATGTATAATAACAGCTGAACTATGAGTAGGTCCATTGTAAGCTCTTTTATCATCATTAATCACAGAGGATTTCATCGGCTCGGAATCAAATGCCAGGGACTTAAGCAAATAAATTTCAATCACTCGGAAAGATTGACAGCTGTTGATTAACTAGTTTGGAATTTATTGCATGCACGGGATACCTAAATCTCGAAGCACAAAGGCCAGAAAAAACGAATGAATTTCTGTGCATTTATTTAGTGCTGTTGATAAGCATGGGATTTATATGTTTAGTAAAGGCTTAAAAATTTGTCCAAATTTCGCACTGTTAAATATATTTATTTTATTTAGGTTTAGGATATGACTATTGCCTCTTGAGGGCAAGGATTGCATCTAAGGAACACGATATTGTGAAATGGGGTACTATCTTCCAACTAAAATACCGACATAAAAATTTCACTGAAAAGACACATAGGGCCTTCTACATAGAAATAAACAAATTAAGAAAAATATCTGACATTTGACATATGCGAGCATGTTACTTGTTAAAATTATGTTGTTTTTTAGGATAATAAAAAGGCCAATATAAATCTGAACGAACAACACATACACGATGTGCTAGTTTTACAACTGTCTACATCCACTAACATATAAATTATTCTTAAAAGATCTTCTTTTTCTTATTATTTTATACAGCGCGATCCATATAAACCTGAACCATTTCATTTGAACCAATCATAGGACACACATGCAACTTTGGGAGAATATAATACACAACTGGGAGATTACATTACATATTTACATCTCAGAAAAAAAATGTTGGAAGTGTCCTCCAAGAGCATCTATGGATCGTGGGTCCCATTATCTTTAATACCACTGTAGACACTGAAGTTTATATGGGTACCTTTAAGACATTTTTGGAGCAGCTGGATGATATCGAATTGAAAGAAGGTTACTTCCAGCAAGCTGGAGCAACGTGCCATACATCTAATGACACCATGGAATTTGTAACCTGTTTCTTTGATAATCGAATAATCTCAAATGGTCTGTGGTATCCCAGATATCCCTTGTGGGGGTATCTACAAAATAGAGTGTACAAGAATAGGCCACGGACAATTGATATTCTCAAGGAATCCATTCGAACCAAAATAAGTAACATTGGCGAGGATACTCTCCGTAAAACATCGGAGAGTATGGTGAGACGAGTGCAAAAATGTATAGATGCTGCTGGAGGACACTTCTCACAGTTTCTATCCCAATTGGTATATGTTCCCAAGTTGCATATGTGTGCTATTATTGGTTCAAAAGTTATGGCTTATTGAAATGGTTTAGGTTTTTGTGAATCGCACTATATTAATCAATATGAATGTTGATTGTTTCAACATATCTTTTGGATTACGTACACAGAAGCATATACGATTCTCTGGCGATACTCATTTGTTTGGTACTTTCCATTTTTTGCACCTGACAAAAACCTTTGTACAATAACAAAGGAATGACACAGTGAATACCTCTTGCTTTTAAGGGGACTCGTCAAGCCATATCTCTCTAATATTAAATTAGCTATGTTGATCACCATTTTCTCTGAACTCCCTAAACCTAAGAATGTACTATTTTTACCTGATGTTGATTCACTCCTCCCAATTACACTGATTCACTTTCATTTTAAAATACTAATTTAAAAATATTGTAAATCTCTTGAATTTTCAATAATTTTTATGACCTTTTATTTTTTAAAAAATAAACTACTTGAGAAATTTCAACTAAAGCAATTCCACACAATCATGGGATTAGTTTTACTATATGGTAAAAGTTTTATGCAGATACACCTTGTTGTTTCAGAAAAAACGTATCATTTATGTTGAAAATGTTTTGAGTAATTCGCTTTTAAAGTAAAATTACTACAAAACTCACTTGAGCATAGGAAATAACCAATAAAATCTTCCAAAAGAGAGTTCAAAATGTTAAAGTTAATAATTTATCATATTTGTTTGTTTCACATTCATTGGTTTCACTGAACTTGTCTGTTTTACTTAGTTTTTACTTGGAAGCACTTGGAGGATTAGCAACACTTTAGCCTGCAAAACTATTTATAACTACATGGTCACTCTCACTTAGTTCCACATTAACTGGACTTTGCACTGTTGTTACATTTGTTTTGCAGCTTTTCCTATCCTAGTATTTTCTTTTCTTAGCAATGCCCTAGGTTTAGTCAATGCGAAAGGCACCAAAGTGTACAAATACAAAGAAAGTACCCACAAAACCAAGAATTGCTTCCTAATTCACAGCGCTCGCTATAAGCTGTAGCAATATTGGATATCCAGTTTAGACAGCATATAAACATTAATTTTGCTGCAAAACTATCCAGACAACAGACTTCAAAATTTAATACTTTCTGAGATAATATTTCTTGTGAAGTGTTGCGAAATTATTACTCTAATACCTAAATACAGAAATATATTTGAAAATTTATTTAAAATAGTAAATATTTGAATGTTTAAATGAACCAAACACCATATTAAGCAGAATTAATGTTTTTATTATATGTAAAAAGTAAAAGTATTTTATTTTTATTTTTTGGCTTGATGAGTGCCCTTAATTTTGAAAACATCCAAAGAAAAACCGCGAATGTTTTGGAAATTTTAAATATCACGGTTTGTCATTTGAAGTAGATTGTAATGTTTAACATGGTTTACGTTTTCCTGCAGTCATTTCTTGAATACTTAAATGATCTCCCAGGTGCAGAAATAAAACTTCCAGCATCTCAAAATATTTAAAATAAAATTTATGTATCATAACATAAAAATAATAAGATTTATTTAATTAAATGCGAATTGGGGTGAGCGAAATGCCTACTTCACTCCTTAGAGGTTAAACACAATGATGATTCTATATGAATACACTGAACTTCTGTGTTTGTCACTGAAGTGGATTGGGAGCTCTACGGATTTTTTTGATGATGATATGTGTATAAGGGCGCCCAACTGCAGTAGTTATCAGCGCCCTTTTAAAAATCATGCATGGCAAAACCCAGAACATGTTGTTGAACAAAGTAGAAATTATCTCAAGAAAAGCTTATACCATATCTTCCTTCTGGAATATGTTTTATGGAGAGGGAGGTTCTGGGAGAATCTTTTCATGGAAGTTATGAATGAAGGAGTGAAGGCAACGTCTGACAATGTTAGGTAACCTTCTGTGTCATTCAGTTGCCACTAGATTCAGCCATCTTCCGTAATTAGCTTCTCTTTTCTTCCCCGAGTCTCTAATGGAAAGTAGACCGCTTAGCAGCAAATAATTTGTTAATTTTAGTGCATCATTAAAACCATACTGAACTTAATGACTGCCCACATGTAAAGTCTAATGTTCACTATTATTTAAAAGAACATATTGTCAATAGGCTTCAACTCATTCTGTGCGAGCTAACATTCTAAATTTTGGCAATAAATTGTTTATCACTGTTTCGTTTTGATTAAATAATACTGAATCAAAAGAATCCAAAACCATTATTATAAGCTGTAATAATTTAGTTATTTCACATTCTACCTATAAATTTAGAGTTTGGGATGTAGGTTAGATATGCACAGTCAGCAACCAAAGAAAATTTTACTGACAGATAAGAACTCCTAATAAATAGAAAAAATATCTACTTGCAACTTTGAATGAACTAATCAATAAAGAAGAGAGAATCCAAAGTACCAAGATAAATCCTAATATACCCATTCCTACAGTAAAGACTTGGGTGTACAAAAATAATAAGGGGTCTTGATTCAATTCCAGGAGAGTGCAGTTAACACTTTTTTGTGTAATTTACGTCCTCCAACGTTAAGTAATATCGAACGACGAATGGAATGGGTGAAATGATGCTCAAATGAGTCCAGGGTCCATGTGCAGTAAGCATTACCAATAATAAACATTAGTGGATTGAGAAAACAAATATGTGTACATAATTGAGAGAAGTGAGGGGAAGTTTTAATCAACAATGAACTATCCAAGTTTTGGGATAGCAAAGAGAAGGGGTTGCCCCAAATATCCCTATGGTATTTCAGTAATTAACTGGGGCTTCCGCAGGATATAAACAAATTCCATCGTGTGGTCTTGCACTTTTTCTTAATTGCTTGCTCCTAAAATTAAATTTTGTCGCACGAGTGCATTATACATCGCAGTTTTATTGGCTGCGCAGTCTGGAATGGCGCTATACGATTGGCTGCCTCGCATGACCCACTTTATCCCATAGGGAGTTAGTTAACGGACTGCGGCTTTCTCTTTTAACCTGCGTGAGAGAGGTTACAGTTTAATGAGATTTGTACAGTGTTGCGAAGTGTAACATATGGATCGGTTACAGCTATTCATTTCACACATAAATGCAAACTGAGAGTGAAAAGTCAGTTTAAATTTCGATTAAATGTCTAACCACGCTGTTATTGCGTTCAAATTTGCGGCCCATTTATACGTTCTTTGCCCCTGGTAGATAGACAACGTATTTTATTTGAATCAAAATGTCACTATTGGGTTTCACTGAAAATAAATTTGTTGTGGTATCCGGCATTAGAGATGAATCGTATAAATCGAATCAATGCAGCACTTCATATTTTAATTACAGTATTCTTTAACAACAACAAGATTTCCTTGAAATTTCCCAAATTTGAATCATACCTTAAGGGAGTTAAATATAACTATGTATCATTTCTCAATAACGCTTTCAACGATTGATTACTGTCGCGGCGAAAAGCACAGAAATTTCGGCGCCGAGAGATAAGCGCGGTTTGAATACAGAAAGAGCCTGTAGATAAAGATAACAGGCGGACAGCGCTTGCATAAGCAGATAAACATAGCGCTTGAGATAAGTGACTTGCCGGCCCAGATAAGGTTTCACGTAAGAAAGGTTCAAGTGATATCTCGATTGACAGAGAATAGTTGTTTTTCTTATTTGCTACAGAAGTCTCTCGAATTTATCAATGAGGTATTTTAGAGAGCGGTGACTCGCCAAGAGTCAGTCGTGCGGAGTAAACAGTTGCAAAGCACTGTAACAAAAGTAAGCTGTTTGTAATTGTCATCGACCTTGGTGTTGTAGACTGTGACATGTGATGTAATTCTGCTG
Organism: Mantis religiosa; assembly: GCA_030765055.1. Classification (NCBI taxonomy): domain Eukaryota; kingdom Metazoa; phylum Arthropoda; class Insecta; order Mantodea; family Mantidae; genus Mantis; species Mantis religiosa. The sequence continues at coordinate 72,236,832 of CM060955.1, read as the reverse complement.
CTACGCAGTGTGTTTCTACGCAAATAAAGAACATTTAGAATTTCGTCAAATTGGACTTTGACGAAACCACAAAGTTTTATTACATTAATGTCCGAATTATTTATGGGTAAGTTTGATACTCTTGTGTTAAAATCAATGCATAATATATGTTTGGAAAAGTGGGCAATACTTAAATTCCATGTTAAAAATAAGCAACTGGTAAGGCAGTATACCTAAAGCAATTAGGATTCCAGTGAAAAGACACAGAATAAATCCATTTGCTCAAGAAGTACCTGGAAATAAGTCATATTATAAATTAGTACACGATAAAATGCACCGTTCTAAACATTAGAAATGCATAACGAGTTCTTAGTATTTAGCAAGTCGCGAGTCAGAAACTGTGTTTCACAAACAAATTAGAGCTTCAAATTTAGGATTTTGAAAGACTCAAGCTATAGGTGGAACTTCACTGGATAAAAAAGCAAGCATTGTTACAATTTGTGCCTTTTCCTTCGTATTTTACAATATTTCAGAGTTTTATGCTGTGATCGATTATTGATAGGCCTCTATTGGCCTGTAGGAAGAAAGCTACTTCGCTGTCGCCTTAAGGGAATTTTCCGATTAGTTTCTGCGACTCAGGGCAACTTATGCTTCTCATGTTACGAGGGTCGGCTGATAAAGTCCCAAACCTCACAATATATATATATATATATATATATATATATATTTCTCAATATAATCTCCAGAAACGTTAATGCATTTACCATTTCGGTGTTCTAATGTAATTAAATCATCTCTGTAGTGGGATTTATCATGGCCCTCAAAATAGTTGTTTACCTCATCAATGACCTATTGCTTTGAAATCTTCATCCTTAATTTTTTGAATTTTAGGAACAGATGGTAATCATTAGGTGAGTATCTGTTGGTGATCTGGTGAATAGGCTGGATGTTCAAGTAATTTGAACTTTCATTCGCACATCTGTCCCGTTGCAATGACTGAAGATTGGGCGAAGCATTGTCCTGAAGAAACAAGTTTACATTTAACTCCAATGGTCACATTGGCGGCCGTTCTCTGCCGTTGAGAACATACCGAAGGTGTTAAATCTTGTTTGGTTGGTTCTGATCATTACATGATGCACACATTCGCACTCTCATTCATACTTCCAGACTCTGGGGAAGATGAGGAATTATTTTGGACGGAGAAAAATCCCCACCTCCAACGCCGGGAATCGAATTTTCTTCTTTGCCAAATGAGGTCCTTTTCTTTTCACCTCATCACTCAAACCTTGAAGTAAGCTCACGTAGTAATCACTAGTAATACGTTCACCCTTCTCCAAGTAATCAATAAAAATAATTCTCTGTGTATCACGAAAACACCCGCCAAAACGTTGTCAGCTGACAAAATTGACTGCCTTTGTTGGAGTTAATTAACCTGGCGCAATCCACTGTTTTACTGTGATTTGATTTCTGGAGTGTAGTAATATATCCAGTTTCATTCATGTTAATAAGCCGTCTCAAAAGTTTACTGAGATTTTTACGGGAAAGTTCCAAATGCTTAACAGAAGCACTTTTTCATTGCAACTTTTGATCAGTTGTCAAGCAACGCGGAATCTATCTTACAAAGACCCTGTGAAAGCCATAAACATTACTTAAAATATTACCTACACTTCCTTTGATAGTTTATTGCCTCTGCTATCTCAAACAACTTTAATCTGCGTTGTTGCAGTACTAAACAATGAATTTTTTCAATGACGTCTGGAGTTACGACTTCCACAGGCCGTCCAGAGCGAGGCTTGTACGCCCCATTTTAAACTCTGCAACCCAACTTTTAATCATTATATGAAGGAGCAGCTTCTTTCAATAAACTGTCAATTTTCTCCTTGATTTCTTTAGGTGTTAAGCCTTTCAAATCGAAGGCTATAATCACTGCTCGTTTTTCAAAATCCTCCATTTTCGTAAAACCTCTGCACTTGCCTTGTTTAAAATGTTATCATTCAAAAACTAAACAAGCTATTGACCTATAACTATGGATGCAAGCTAGTCTAGAGTTAAACTATATGATGCTATCCGTCAAACTGGCCCAGTGGTGCCATCTCTATGTGAGGCACTGGACTTATCAGCTGGCCCTCGTATTACGAAAACAGTTATTTTTAAATCGCAAACTGATGCTTCAGAAGTTAACATATATAAATCTAGATTCAAATTTCGAGGATGATATTTAGAAATAGTTGAACTATACAACCTCATGCAGTTGGAAAATGCTTAAAACACTTCATTATTAGCTTTCGTTAATTTGTTTCCCTTAACTTGTTTTTCTTCTCATCCGCCCATGCATACCAGAGAAAGATCTTATGGATCTCCGCTGGAATATCTGGTAACACATTCATAGAAGAGGGCGTCAAAGGTGAGGTGAACAAGAATTTCGTCATCAAAATTTACATATACGTAAGTTATGGATACAGGAATATGTCTATCTTGAATTATGTGAATAAAATATGACATTTCATGTATTTTAATGGAATATGTATAATATTGTGTGACTAGAAACCCCTAGGCGACTAGATTTAATTTAGTGCTACTTTATAGCATATAAGTTTTTGACTCTTAGATGAGGCATACTATCTGAGCAGAAGAAATTATAGTTTATTCTTTTTCTTCGATGTTTCCTTCACAAGTGCTCGTAGCTATAAATTCCGAATAAAATGTATATTTTCAAAGTTCTGAAGACGAGGTTTGAGGTTTGAGTTTAGCCCCGCATGATGTATGTCACTGAGAAATTACTTTTACTTTTAAATCATTTGTGGATAAACATATGCTATATTTTACTTTTTGAGACGTGTGGGATTTTATGAGGGTAAAAGAAAAATTGAAATTTAAGAACCAATTAGGAAATTCTTTTGAAAATCGAATCAGTCTATAAAGTACAGCTGTGCCTAGAGTTAAAGAATGGACCAGAATGATTTATTTATCTTTTATATTTAAGCACATCTTGTTATTCTTAATAACACTGGGCAACAAAAAATAATTTTTTAATGTTTCGAGCACTTCGTGAGGAAATTCCTTATACTTTTGGGCTGAGAAAAACAAATATGACAGTGAAAAAAATTATTAGCTCTAGCATATATGATATACATAAGGTGGAAGTATTACATATTAACAGATTGAGAGAAAAGGATACATTTTAATCACGTACATGCTAACAACAATGAAAGTGCATTTGACTTTTTAAACTGGTAATTAAATTCTAAGAGTTCTAAATTGCTGGAAAAGTACTTCGCAGATAGTCGTGTCTGAAGAGAATCATGTGGTGGCCTATTGACTTCGTCGTCTTTTAGTTTGCTTCTTGTGATGGAGTTCCGCAGAATACCTATACAAAGACCAACAGTAATCGGCAAGCATTACTTCATTCCAACAGCCCTGATAGCTTTGTTCCATAACAGAAATTTCCTGATGGACTCTCTCCCCATGTTCATCTCTACAACTAGGAGGGTAAAAGTGGGAATGGAGAAAACGGATCTTAAGGGACATGTTGCATCCAAGGTTACGGTACTTTTGCAGGAGCACTCACCAAATGCTTATAGTTGTCATCTCTTTTGTTGCGTAAGAGTTCATGAACAACACCCTTGAAGGCTTCCCAAGCTTCCGTTTCTTTCCCCTCCAAAATTTGTTCAAATGCAGCATCCTTTAAAAGTTCTCTTATTTGTGGTCCGACAAAAATTCCTTCCTTAATCTTTGCATCACTTAATTTACAAAATTTCTCTGTGTGTTTTGTTATTTGACAGGTATGCCAACTCCCAAAAACATCCCCCAAATTTAAGAGCTTCACCCTTAGAAATGAAATGTCACTTTATCTTCAAAACAAGAGCTAACCTATCATATTATGGTGATTTTTGAATTCAGCAGATGGAAATGCATGTAAATTCACTATTATTAAGTCCGAAACATAATCATTGTTGCCCAGTGTAATTATATAGTACGTAGTAGATTAAGCACAAATTTTGATCGGTTCTCCGAATATCTTGCAGGCCGTGAAACGGAATCTAGATTGCTGTAGCCCAGCGGCATGCTGAAAAAGACGGGCACTGGCTGGTGTGAAAGGCAACATATGGAATAAACAATATTTACATCTTACAAAATATACTGGATGTGTGTATTAGAGCTTGTGTCTTTTGCTGACACCTGAGGATGAAATTTTCATCGAGTTGGTGCACTTCGTCTTTAGAAATTAAGGAAATGGAAATTTAATCTGTAAATGTGGGCAGTAAGGTGTAAGCTACAGGTCTCCACTTGCAGCACCTCCTGTGAGATGTAAATATCGTGCACTTCATAGGTTGTGCACTTTCATGTTGGTTCACCGGCCCAAAGCTGACCACGCAAGCTGGGCTGCCGGTTACAGAACTGAAATATTCAGGGGCGTTTGTTGAAGTTGTTCTGCGTATATTAGTAACTGCTAACCGCTAACCACAGGTAAAATATTAAATTCAAATGAGGAATTAATTAATATTATTTTAGATTTAATTTCATTTAAAATTATTTATGATTGCAGTGTATAGTTAACGAGGCTAAAGATAACAATTGAAAGTGTGAAAGTGACCAGATAGAAGGAAAGGAAACCGAATATTAATCATAATTTTAATAACCACAATATTATTGTAAAGTTTAAAGATATATTACTTTAGTGTTAAATAGTGTGAAAAATTGATTTAAAAGAAAAATTATAAGAAACTGTTATTAAATATTACGACGAAACCTCTTATTATTGAATGTAACGTGGGCCAACAGAGACATTTTGATACTAATTGAAGTGGGAAAATTCCGCTTACATATTTTTTTCCGGGAGTTTCTAATTTATACCCCAATGTAACTTTCTTCTTTAAAATACTTTTCTTTCCCAGTCTTAATCTTAATGCCTTACTGATACCTACGCACGTGAAATCCTATCAAGCACTTAGGAAATGGAATACTAGACTCCCCTTTCAATTTATCCTCATCGAAGTATTCTCTCACAGTGCATATTATTTCCCGTGTATGTCCTTTATTTGGAATACCTTTACCAATTATTTCGTTCCAGAGCAGGTTCAAGTTTTCGCTTGTCACTATACTTAGACATATTTAAACATTCATTAAACACAATTGCAAATGATCACAACACGCGCTCAGATACACGGACTTAGGCAACGTAAATCAAGGCAAATTGCCACAAATAAAATGCAAAGTAACTTGCCAGTACAGGATCTCTAACCGTGAGAGCATTCTGTTTATGCAGCGTTATCAGAAGAGAAATAAAAACCTTGGTATTGTATTTGCTGCAGCGTTTGCGTAATTCGCTCGCCCGTGTCATGCTAAGCACGTGTTAGAATATCGGCAACCAAGGTTTAGCGTCTAACGTTGTCATGGAAACGTTTCGACTCTAATTGGTCATTTTAATCGTTACTATGACAACCGTTATGTCGTACTCATCCCCTCCCATTTATTTACACCGTTATTCCTTGTGGTTACACTCAATCACATTCTAGTTTGGCGACCAGCATAATAAAAGATAGGATGGAACAAACGATGAAATGATGAACTGCTCCTTTTCCTGATGTCAAATCATGTAACTTGTTGCGGAAGGGTATAGATGCTAGGCTAAAACTGTAAAACTTAAATAGTGTGGTACCAACAGTCTAATTATTATTTAGTAGAAACAAAAATGCGATAATAGTTTAAATTAGATTGAACTGTTAATTTTTTTGTTAGAGGACTGTTGAGCAGAAGTAGGATTACATTTGACTGTACTCTACTGGAAACAGTAGCAACTGATTAGTTTAATTAGGTATTTAGGTTTCATAATATAATCTGTGTCTGCAAAATTGGATGTATTTAACAAATAAAGTATAAAAATGAGAAATAAAATCAGTAGATATTATGCCTTGGTTTAGAAACTACATACCAATGCATAGTAATGCAGATTTTTTTTCTACCTTTAGTTAACACCAAGAGCGCATCCACAGGCGAACGGAACTCAACTACTGCCAGAGGTTTTGCTAAATGAAACTCCACACAGAAGTCTAAACAGTTGCTTAGTTTGCATTGACCCATTTATAGTAGATATCAATCGGTTGGTTCGCTGTGTTAGATTGTGTTAGGTAAAAGTGCTAAAGTTAAAATTAAAACCGAGAGAGTTAATAACTAGGTTGCATTTTGAAAACGTAAATAGTATGTGACCGCACGCTTCCACATAGTCAAACTGAAACAACACGATTCTACCTCTCTCATTTCAAATCGTAATTTACTGTATTATTACTGAACTCGAAATCCGTTAAATTGAGAGCTCGCCATTAATTTCATTTAGCGGTTTATTTGCTTTATGGTGAAGCGATAGCAGGATTTTATATTCCACCGCATACAGAAGTTAGCATAAAAGTACTCCACTTCATGATTTTTTTAGGTTAACACGCACGAATTTCCCTGCGGGAAGTTATCACAGGTCTGATGCGTGGAAAATAATGATAACGTTTTAATTACTTAAAGCAGGAGCGACCGCACCTTTCTGAGGCACATCCAATTATCCTAAAACACTCGAAACCATTATGGTGCGTACAAAGTCCCGCCAAAGGCAACATTTTGATATATTTATCTTTTTCACTCCGCTGCATTACTGAAAATCCTGGCGTGAATTGTTCTGTGCTTGATATGCGGGAGCATTTCTAAATCTGCTAGCTCTTTTACAGTAGGAAAAATGACGTTTATTCCAATTTTTCTAGGAAAACGAGATGGTAATGCTTGGAGGTAGGCGAGAGTGGAGAATTTCCATAAAGTGTATAGAAAATGATATTTGCTTAAGGGAAAATTCAAAGCTGTTTTATCCGATTAATTCATAAACTTTTTATCAATTTATTTTATGCATCATATAGAAATTTCATAGCATGCAGTAGAATTCCTTCGAATTCATTGATTACATTTATTCAAGTTCATTTTTAAAGGAAAGGTTAGTATTGCAGTTGTACAACAAAAGGGTTCACTCTGATCCAGAATGGCTAACACTCCAGGAGGAAGGGATAATGTGAAGGGATCATAGGCGACACAGGCCGCTGGCAAACTATAAAGACGCTTGAAATCTCCAGCAATTCCAAGATTCAAGATCCGTTTCTATGCTATAGCTGCCTAGATGAAGCTGTTTATAGGCCCCGACGAAGTTGCTCCATTTTGTCTTGCCCACTTTAGCGGAGAGACGTCAGGAGCAATGATGTTGCGTCAAGTTGTAGCGGTGATCCTGCTTCATTATCCTCTCTCAAGGTATGCGAGGGTGTGTAATAAAGGTAAGGATGACACCTTAGCCTTTTTACGGCTAGTTTGGAGAAATAATTAATTTACATCATTTAACTAAAATAATAAGAGTTAAATGATGAAACCTGGGACTCAAGTACTTACGATAGTAAGTCGCCACAAACGAGAGCCCCTAGTGGTCTACCGGGGACATATACAAGTCAAATGAAGAATTTAATGTCATAACGGCACGTTGACCATGGTAGCTCAATGGATTAGAGCGACTGGAAGGAAACCAGGCGATCTGTGGTTCAAATCCCGGCAGTGGCATTGAATTTTTCATGTTGACTCTACCTATCAAAAACCTTAGCCTATATATGGCTAGTGTGGAGAAATGATAAATTTCCATCAATTAACTAAAATAGGTTTGAAACGTTTAATAACATTTTAAAGTATGACGCCTCATTCAGTTATGTCTTGGCCCATCGGCGATCAGTCCAAAAGTGACAAAGATTTTACCTAGAATGTCCTACTCAGCTAACAAAATTCTCCTAATAGCCTCCCCTTTTACTATTGACTGACACCTCCACTACTAGCTTGTAATATGATTACTGAAATTTTCTGCTTTTTATCCTGAAGTCTCTCTATAAATTTCTAAGAAATACTCTCACATATTTCATGAATTCCAGGCTATCCTGCCATATCTACTCTGGCAACTTTGGATAGCAATTTCATTCTCTCTAACCAGGCGAAGGGTAAATTGAGTCCATAATTAGTTGTTTAATATTCTTTAAGCGGTAAGTTGACCCCAAGTCCTGCGCCGTGGCCTAGCGGGCTAAGGCAGCATGCCTTAGTTCCTAGCCCAGGCGGGGTTCCATCCCACCCATGGGGTGCGGATTTTAGGTCCCGGGTATAGGACCGGTGCCCACTCAGCATCGTGAGGAAGTGAGGAGCTTACGCTAGGTAAGCGGCCTTGGTCACGGAAACCAACATTCCGGCTGGGGGATGCCGAGATGCTGACCACACAACCTCCCCGTATCGGTTGGATGATCGTCCACCTCTGCCGTGCGTAAGTGGGCGTGAGGCTGGCAATCAGGTTGGTAGGTATTGGCCCTCTAAGGGCTGTCGCGCCATGGGTTAACTTTTAAGTTGACCCCAAGCTTTTTAATCCATGTGGTAAATTGAGTCCGCTAAGTTTCCCCCTGCTATTAGACTGTTTTCACAGCTACCACAAATCGCACAGCTAATAACTGTGAATCTTTATGCCAAATTATTTTACCTTTTTACACTTCACACCCAAACATTTACAACTTTTTTGACATTCTGACCAGCATTCAGTCAGATGTGTATAATCACTTACGTAGTAGAGAAAAAAAAACTTTAGAAAAATAAAAAATAATGAGGCAGTAGATGGCAATAAGGACATACTGAGATTTAATTTTGTGAAAAGTGTTTCTTTTAAATGTTTACTTGTGTGACAAAACTATTGCAAGTATTGCAAGTAAGAACGATTTTAACATGACAAAAGTTTTAACCACACAATCTGTTAAATGGTTGTGCAGTCCCAAGTCTGCACAAAGTGGAAGGGGAAATACTGTCACAATTACGGGTGAAGGGACTCAGTTTACCTATCTTGAAAGTTTAGGAGGGACTCGATTTACCTTCCTGATATTTTAGGAGGGACTCAATTTACCTTATAATATTTAAAAGGGACTAAATTTACCGAATCCACTCTAACCAACCTAACTCCTTCTCCGAACTGGCTGACAACCACTCTTTACTAATTACCTCACTTAATGACATCTTACCCCGAACCAAACTGCCAAACCTAAAACCCTCTAACCAGTCGATCACCTTCTGTTTCCATGAGCAAACATTCGCACCATCTGTCTACACCGTCATAAGCTAGGTAACCTAGAATCACACCTGAAACATGAGAAGGAAGCGGAATGAAAAGAAACAACAAAGAAACAATGAAACATCTCAACATTTTCCAAGCGATCTTAAACTTTCAGTAAGATTGCAGCCTTAGCATGCACATACGCTTTTGTTTGTACTTCTGAGTCGTGATCATTATTTCATGGATTAGGCATTTAATACTGTGTTTCACAAAAACTTCCATCAGCGAGCCCTACCTTACGTTGAAGACGTTCAGATTAGTTGATCGCCCATCACATCTGGTTACGAGTAAGTCATGCCTATAGATGGTCCACTCACTCCTGTCTGTACTGAGTTTAATTCACTTCTAATTTTTTTGTTACTAGCAGTCCGTTAATCACTTACTTTAAATTTCATGTCCCAGCAATAATTAACCCTGTTAAGCGATTATCCAATAGATAAGTTAACAAATAGATTTAAACAAGGTATTCAATGTAGCTCGTAGTCAGCTTGTACCTGAGTGTAAATTGCACCAGACATAGGACACTGTGGGTTCATATCCTCTTACTCGTGTTCAAACAGCTTGCTTACGGTTCAGTGGCGACTCATGCTAATTAATTCCATACCGTTGTATGAGCACTTGGCGCTTCTCCGCTTCAGTTGTCAAAGTTTTAAAGCCCTTGTGTTACAAGTGATTGCATACGGATACGTTTAATCCAATTGTGAACACAAATAAGCTCCATATTTAAGAACGATAGGCATTTGTCATTCATTAGGTGGACATATATCTGTAACCAAAGCCCATAACCTTCATAATTGGATAACATTTCTTTTTTATGCACAGCTGCGTTAACAAGTGATAAATACAATATTAATTTCAATGTGATTAATAGTAATAAACTACATGCAACATCTTTAGAATTTTCTTCGTATTAGGCGTATAAGATTGCATCTTTAGTAGATGCAATTATTATTTTTATCCAATTATAGTTTTATCAAGAGAAAGTTTGCTTTGGCTAAGAAAATGTTCGGAAATAGGAATAGCTCTTCGAAATGGATAATTACATACAATACTATATAAAATGAGTAGCTGGCATGCTTAATTTGTAAGATTACTCACTCGGACTGGTCGGTGTTCACCATTTCCTCCAAAAGCGTTTTTCGGTCTTTGCTTCAGACCATCTTCATTGGGTTCTGCTCCATCTACTGTCGGAGGACGTCAACTTGACTCTCCAAGAAAGTTAAGGCTCCTCCCCTTGAAGATCTCCTGATTTTTAACACCAACTTTTGGAACTGGAACATTGGAGCTGGACACAGATGATTGGTTGTCACCTGTGGTGCTAACAGGTTGGGATTGCTTCATATCTGGATGTGAAGAAGTTAAACTGTTGAATGTTTGTTGTGGAAAATATACTTCCTCTTCTATCTCAGTTTCTGGAACAATATCCTGATTGTCCTGATTGCCTGAGTGTCTTGAGTGTCCAGGATATTTTTCAGGAACTGAGGTAGAAAAAGAAGTATATTTGCCACAACAAACATCTAACAGTTTAACTTCTTCACATCCAGAGATGAAGCAATCCCAACCTGTTAATACCACAGGTGACAACCAATCATCTCTGTCCAGCCCCAATGTTCCAGTTCCAAAAGTTGGTATTGAAAATCAGGAGATCTTCAAGGGAAGGAGCCTTAAAATACATACAATAGTATTTGTAATCGACCAATTAGGAAATTAAACTTTGGAGTGTATACAGAGAAATTTGTTAGAACTAGGAAAATGCGTTCGTAAAAGCAATGTGAATAAATCATTTTATTTGGAATGTAGACTGAAGATATAATTAAGAAAAATAAAAAACGCTTTGTTAACTCCGTCCAGAATATGGGTAGTTGAGAGTTAAAATTGTTAAATAAATAGACAGCAGAATGGCATAAAGAACAGGGAAGAATAGGGAATAATTGGAAAACAACAAAGGCATGTTAAATTTCTGTTATGTTAATCCATAGAGAGGACCACTGTCAACTATGGCATGAAATTTTCAAGCAATTAAGATTTAATGATAAAAATACTATTCATGGACTTTTAAGACTTTTAACATATTCAAAATTAGAAGCATTATGAATACTGTTAAAGGAAAATGAACTTAAGAATTCTACGGTAGAATATATAAGTTATGAACAAATAAAGTAGTATGCAAACATCAGAAGAATGCCGAATTATAGAATATTCAGACAGTTTTGGTTATGGTGACAGCTAAGAGATCAAAGTACTTACTTGGAGGAAATAGGATGCGCATGAAAGCAAAAGGAGAAGAGGAGTAATAAAAGGACAGGGTCGAGTGCAAAAAGAAATAGAAGCTGTGGAAGACAAATGCGTGTAACGTTATTTTGTATGTAGCCAAAAAGTATTTTTCTGCAAAGTACATCACATGTAGACGGAATAAGAGGGCCACAGCTATTAATAAGACTACATCACATAGGATATAATAAACCAAATTAAAGACAAATTTTAGTTCAAATAAAAATAATTAGTATGGAAAGAAACACAAGTGGTTTGGATGCATGAATATGCAACTGAATATGGTAAACTTTCTACAGGAAGGTGAATAGCATCGGGCCACAGGATAACTGTAAAAATCCCAACATAGATATTAAGCTAAACAATGCTCAAAGAGCACGCTTAGGGGATATGCAGTAGTGGCTAGAGAGAGTGCGAGGCTACAGAGATAGAGATAACTTGGCATTTTTAAAGAGAAGGAAACATGAACTGTTTTATATTCATAAGACTCCATGCGTGGGAGTAATTCATTATAATAAAGAACATACTTATATATTAAAGGGGAAAACGTAGTGTTTATACATGGAATGAAAGCGAGGGAGTAATTCCTAGGAAAATTCTTCCAATTTTGATTTTCAAGAGTCCCACTTCAAGTCGTTCTCTGAGAGAGGGAAGCATTTGAATCAGATGCAGGTTCAAATTATATCTTGTTAAGGTAGTGCGAGGGAAATTATGTAACCCGATAAATTCTACTGTGCATCAGACAAGTATAGCAGTATGCAAGTATGTAGCTAATTTTATTGTTTCTCTAATTGGATCAAATCCAGGCAAACAGTAATACGTGATTGATAGAATTGACATGAAAAATTCAATGCCACGGCCGGGCTTTGAATCATGGATCTACTGGTTTCCGTCCAGTCGATTCTATCAATCCAATATCTTATCTTGTATACGGCTAGTGTAAAGAAATGATTAATTTCCATCAATTAGCTTAAGTTATACATGACTTTATTCAACTCTCATTACGTGATTATAAGAGGAGGTTGCCAAACACAGGCAAATAAGAGCGACAACAATAATTCGAGAAATGAGGCAACACCTTCCAATCAACATCCCCGACTTCAGTGGCCCATCACTACTTCTACGTCGATGAATTTACTTACCATTTCCTACAATATGACAACATATAATTTTTTTTGCTTATTTTGGAAATAACTGTTCCAGAGGTTAGGACATTATGTTTTATCTGTACACATCTTTCTTTGTTCCGTATCTGAAAACTGTTATCTTTAAATGTTGAATGTTCCAGGTTGTACAATTTCCATTAAAAGGATATTAGCTTTTAAAGGGTTCACGGCGTTTTCCACCAGAGGAAGCTTCAATCAAATCCAATATATTCACAAAGGAAACGTTCACTAAGCATTCCTTTAAGATTTAAGTTAGCAAATGGGAACAAATGCACGCAGAACTTAAATGTAAGAATAATTAAATATCAAAGGCACCCTCCAGTTTCACAGGGACATGTATTAGAAGGACTTAAACTCAAGTTTAATTCTGTAAAATAAAACTGTATTTTTCATGTAATAAAGACAAAATAACTATCACAATGTTCACAACCTGTAGGAGCTTGAGAGTTTGATGACATCGTCTCTGCTCTATGTGAGATCTATGTGCCAAAACGTTCTGGCATAATAACACAGCATTGTAGGGAAGAGATTGTTGCGAACTACACATGGCATACGTAAGGAGCGCCATCCCCCACACTCGCACAGAGCTGACGAGGAATGTCTAGCAGCAACTTGTAAGTGGTAGCATGTAGCACATTTCAGGCTTTAATTATGGGTGTAGCATTTCTACTCCGCAGCAGATGTTTGGTGTACATTGTTTATATACAGCAGGCACTATAACATCAAATTTTCAGGTATATAGCGGTGTGAGTATAGCAATAGTTCCCTTAAAAGTAACTTATAACTTGTTTTATGTGAAATTCCACTCAAGTGATACATAGTGTGGCAGTTATACTATCTCCTTCAAATTCCAATGCATACTGCAGACACAAGGATGTACAGGGGTTAAGTGCGGCACTTAAAATATGATTATAGCTCTTAAAATTCCTTTTATGCGCAATTAAAAGAAATTTATTTTTTTTATTTTCAATTCTTCACTCCATGGATTAGACACATTGTATGTTTCGATTTTCACAGTAAATCTCCCCATCTCTTCTGTGGTCTACCCACATCTCTTCTCCCTGCTGATTTATAATTTAGTGCTATTTTCGGAAGTCCATCATAGTCAAACCGTTCCACTTGGAACAACCATTTATTTCTAGAGTGTTCCTCCTGATCCAAGAGGTTGCAACCTGAAGCGTCCTTTGCCGGGGATAAGTCGAAGACCTCAACAAAGGCAATGACGAAGATGGAGCTCATCGGAAGGGCAATGTCTGAGGAAGAGGCAGTCTCTCTCTTAGGGAAAATAAGGAGAGCACACCCAGACAGAAACCAAGCCAGTCAGAAGGATTTTTTGTTGTTGAATTAACGTCTTCCAACATTTAGTCATATCGGACAATGAATGAATTGTGTGAAGTGATGCTCAATGTGTCCGGGGTCCATGGAGCTTAGAGTTACCCGACATTCGTCTATCAGGATAGGGGAAAATCCCGTAAAAGCCTTATTCAGGTAACTCACCCTGACCGAGATTCGAACTCGGGACCCCTTGAACGTGAGGAAGACATGCTACGCTACCGAGGCGGGCCAGAGGGATTTAAGCTGATACCCCAGCATCTGAGTTACTAAGCTACAGACTGACAATCTATACAACGGATTACATAAAATTGTCATTTTCATTTCCACAGTCAGCCGGATAGATCACAACTCAATCGACCTTTATTTTTCTTATATGAAAAATAGGCATAATGGGTTTGAGGCTACACAAAGACGGGTATACACTTAGCGTACTTAGACTTGCATGGTTCTATTGTAATTATCATATCCCAGGAGGACTGGGTGACGTAAGGAACCACAGGAGGCCAGGTAGATACGGGAAGCCTCTAAACGGTACTAGGCTTGAAGACCTGTACACTGCTGGAGCTGCCTAAAGAAGGCGATAAACCACTCATGGACCAGAAAGCCTGTAAGTGTTCTTCCCTTTGAGCAAGCATTCACGCCATCTGTCCAGCCCCGAAACCTAAAAGCACCCCTGAAAGCTAAGAAGGAAATAGGATAAAAAGCATAATAGAAAGGAAATCATGGTGGTCACGAAACCGCTCCAGAATTTGCTATCGATCCGGTAAAACCTAAAAAATCCCGAGGTTTGAGTGAACGTTTGGCAAAACTAAACCCAGGACCTTCCGAACACGAGGTTTACATGTCCCATTCAGTTAAATGGAATTGTGAGTTTGTTGCATAATGAGTTCTGAAGTTCCAAATATGGAACACGAAATTTGGTACTCTGATCTTTACAAGCTATTGGAAGCATATTCATCTGAAAGTATTTATGTACCTAAAATTATTCACTCTTACCAATAAAAATTCCTGTCATTCGAATGTTTTAAGTTTGTTATATTGTAATGTACGATGTATGTAGGTATAATACTTAATGCAGCTGAACTACTACATTGATGTTAAAAGTTATCCAATGGTGTGCTGAATAGAGAGGCAAGAGTTTTACTACATTCACATTCCCTTTGGGTTGAATAACTATTTTATGTTCTTTGACGCCCAGTTGTTCCCTTTCTGATTTTTTCATTAAAGCACGAAGCAGCTATTCCGGGTTCACCGACAGGATCATAAATTTCTCAGTACCCTTTTCAGTAACATCCAACATCCCAGCACTGAGGACAATTCTCAAAACCAAATAAAGATGTGGTAAAGAAAAACCAGTCCGAAATAAATCTGAAGGGAATCAAACCTTATTCTGAATTAGAGTTACAAACCGATTTCTCTAAAGTAACGGATACTTTGAAAATTATTATCTAAGTCAGATTTTTTTCTAAAATAAATTAGTTAGCAGTCTGGTTATTCCAATTCAAAGACACTTTAAATTGCAATCTATATTATTTTCCACCTTTAAGTGTCGCTACCGTTAAGATAATGCCAGAAAAATTAATGTGTTTGTTACATCTGCGTGTTTTCAAAGTTTGTATGATCCTCTTAATTTATATTATACATTTGCTTCGAAACCTTTTGCAAATGATAAATATAGAATTTTTTTAATGGTTCAAGCTAGTTATTGGGAATTTAAAAATTATACCTAAACACTTATGCCCGATTTCACCAACAGAAGTTAAGACTTAACACGAGTTTAGCAATAGTAAAAAAAATTGCATTTCACTAACAAGTGTTAGCGTAACATTCGTGCTAAGTCTCTTGTTAAACTAACAAGCCAAATTTCTGATGTTAAGTCCTTAACGATTGTAAATAGTCAAGATGGCGAGCATGAACTTAGCTGTTGATGTCGATTTTCTATATTTAAGAGCGTCTAAATTGCATTCGCAATAGAATACGGCCAATGAGGAGAAATGATTTTGAGGAGCTATCCGAAGAAAAATTTTACGGAGGTTTAGACTGTCGAAAAAAGCTGCTATGAAGATTACTACGGAACTACAGGAGAGGTTAGAATGTGCATCGAAAGGAATAACGCGATCTCACCTTTGCTTCAAGTATTAATAACCTTGCAATTTGATAATTCACTGAATTATGCGGATAATACATTGTCCACCTCCCGTCTTGAAACGTTCAGGTCACTTGCCCTTCTTCCCTCCTGAGTTAGAACATGCATCGAAAGAAATATGCCGATATAGCCTAAGCCTCAAACATTCATAACTTTGCGATTTTATAATTCATGAATTATGTGGATAATACATTGTCCACCTCCCGTCTTGTCACGTTCAAGTCAGTTGTTCTTCTTCACACCTCGTTTTAACTTTACGTAATAATGAGTTAGAATATGCATCGAAAGGAATATGCCGATCTCACCTTTGCTTCAAGTCTTAATAACTTTGCGATTTTATAAATCATTGAATTATGTAGATAATACACTGTCCACCTCCCGTCTTGAAACGTTTAAGTCACTTGCCCTTCGCACCTCGTTTAAAATTTACGTAATACTGACAAGTTGTTTGGTGCTTCTAGTAGTGAGATATTCATTTGAATTAAATTCGTCCAATATTTTCCCCGTGACATCTTTCTCGTTTACATTCATTGCATCCGTCCTCTTGTTTTCCACGGTATCCTTACACTTCGTCACCATTTCAATTAACAATTCTTTCTTCATCGATGAGAAATTTGTCTCACGGCTTTATTTATGATTTTGTTCATTCACTACTTTTCAGATTGTGCAGAAAAAAATGACAACAAAAGCGCATTGCAGTACGTTCAGAAAATAATACGACTCATCCATAGCCTTCTATAGCTCAGATATTTACAAATTTCTTGGCATTAACACAGGTTTGTTAACGCTTTCAGAAAACAGGTTGGTGAAATGCAGGAAATTTAACATTAGTGCTAGTACTGTGACAATTGTTACGTTGCATTTGTTAACGTCGATTTTAACATCTGTTGGGGAAATCGGGAATTAAATTTACACCGAAAGAATTAAGTTCACCAAAAAGGGCAACGGCCATTTCTTGAACTGGTAAGGTGATGGCCATTGTTTTTCGCGATTCTCAAGGAATAAGCCTCATAAACAATTAGGAAAAAGGCAGAAATATAACTGGAGCCTATTACGCTTCATTTTTGGATCGTTTCAACGTGAGTTGACTGAACAGTGACCGAGATTGAAGCGCAAAAAGTGTTCTTTACCAGGATAATGCGCCATCGCACACAATGCAATCGCAGTGGTGAAAGTACATGAATTGATCCTTGAATTGGTTTCTCATCCAGCTTATTCACCAGACATAGACTCAAGTGACTTCTTCCTGTTCCCAAACTTGAAAAATTGGCTTAGTTGTAAGAAATTTTCATCAAATGAAGAGTATCAACGAGTATTTTGCAGAACTTGACGGAACCTATTTTTCCAACAGGATGAGAAAGCGCGAACATCGCTGAACCAAGTGTATGGCTATCAATGGAGTATGTCGAGATATAAGGTGAGATGATCACAAAAAATAATTGGTATTTTATCAGACTTATCAAACGATCCTCGTATAGGTGGAGAGAGTAAGTAAGAGACAGAATTGAATGGAGGCTGAATGTGAGGGAAGTCAAGGCTCTTGAGGGGCTCTAGCGCTGATGAAGACGAACATCTGAGATAAAACTACTTAGTGAATAAATTTCAGTGCCTTTTCTTGCGAATAGTGTCAAAATTGGTATATATAGCAATACTTTAACACTACTAAAGACATGCGCAAGCGTGTTGGTGTCATTTCAGTAGGAACTTTTGTTTGTTATTTAGAATACCTGAAAGTATGGAATCGGTATACCTTGCTTGTACAAAAGGCTAACTTCATACCAATATTGTTCCCAGAAGAACGATTAATTTGAGTTATTTTATGAGTAGTAGCTATGATAACAATGTTACTTTATATTTGATTCTAATTTCCAAAACATCATTAACTGCAGCTTGGCAAGTGAGTGTGATAGTGAACTGCTGTTCCTTATGTAAGATAAAATACTGCCTCTAGAGTGAGTTATGTAGTGCTGCTACTACCAGAGAAAAGAAAAGTCTTGAGTTAGACGTCCCAGCGAGCGAAACGCAAAGAAAAAGGATTGCTATGAGTGTTCCTTTACACCGCTACATCATGAGGAAAGGTAAAATAACAGAGGGACTTCAACTGCGTAATATTAATGAAAAATGTATAAAGTTTGATTATTCTCGCGAGGCATTGTTGCGGCGAGCGCGGTGGGTCCGTAACAAAGAGACAGAGTGCTACGCGGGGGCAGGAAAGAAAGGGATTACTAAAGTGGCCAGCTCTGTGGCGCGGAGCAGGACTTTTGACGAGAGAGAGAGAGAGAGAGAGAGAGAGAGAGAGAGAGAGAGAGAGAGAGAGAGAGAGAGAGAGAGAGAGAGAGAGAGAGAGAGAGAGAGAGAGAGAGAGAGAGAGAGAGAGAGAGAGAGAGAGAGAGAGAGAGAGAGAGAGAGAGAGAGAGAGAGAGAGAGATGAGAGAGAGAGAGAGAGAGAGAGAGAGAGAGAGAGAGAGAGAGAGAGAGCAACAGAGGGAGAAAGAGACAGAAATAGTACCATGTGTTCTCGTTACGCCACGAGGAATCATATGACTTTGGTAGCTTTCGACTAATAGTGGCTCGGATATAAGTGCCGCCTTGTGGACGGAGAGAACTAGAAGCGCCCTTATTAGATTATTGGGAGATTATGACCCACTAGACGAAGTTTCAGACTGTCCCGGGTTTCCCACATGGCTTGCGGCACCCGAGTTAACCCAGGAGCTAATCCTAACGCAGATAAAGCTAAGCTCCACATAATTCTTCTAAGCTGTTTGGTATCAAAATTTTTCTCCAACCAAATAATAAACAAACTTTAAAAATTAAAACACCAGGGTGCAAGGTATTGCATCCATTCCCACAACCTGAAGGTACAAAATTGTAACGCCAGAAACAAAAACCACCTCAAAACCCACAACACATCCTATAAAACCCCAAATATAAAACCTTACCTACGGTAAAACCCTTAACGGGTGAGAACGCAGCAAAAGCCTTCTGGCTGTATACAGCCAGCCAGGACCTCGGTCGGTCGGAGCAGCGAGTCAGAGAATGGAGTTGCAGCTGTGTAGTGTGTGGACATTTGAACTGTACCACAGTTGCCAGTTGAGCTGTTAATTGTGTGAGTGCAGCTGTTTGAAGTGTGCTGAGCGTGAATTCTTTCGTTTGTTTATGTGTGGTGAAGTCACAAGAGACTGTTTTGATGTATGTTACGTCATTCTGTTCTCAGGGCTGTACAACTGTGCATTTCTACTGAAATAAAGAATTTCTGCAAACTAGAGTTTAAATTTCACGAACACAAAACGTCACAATATGTTTCCTAGACTAAAACGGCATTTAGTTAAATATATATCAACATTAAACTAAGAATCGATTGTATAACTTTAATATTTATTTATATTTTATTGTGGGTATATTTTTAGGTGGTAGCATCCTATAAGTTTAACATTTGATGATTATTTGTGTCACTCACTCTCTCACTCACCCTCTCACTCACCTCACTCACCTCACTCACCTCACTCACCTCACTCACCTTACTCACCTCACTCACCTCAATCACCTCAATCACCTCACTCACCTCAATCACCTCACTCACCTCACTCACACACTCACACATACTCATTCACCCACTCACTCACCCACTCACTCGCTCATTCACTCACTATTAATAATTTTGAAAATATCACTTGAACAAGTATGCTTCTGGGTAAGAAGAAGATATAAACTTTCGCATTAACAAGTAAAAGGCCCGAGTTGCGAGGTCTGGTAGTAAGGAATAAGTTCTAAAGACCTGGCAATGCACTTTAGCTTATGTTACATTAGCTTCATAATGAATAACGCTTAAACAACTGGGTTGTATTAAAGATTCGTTAAAGCAGCACACTAAGGACGAGGCAAAGATAAACGCTGTTAAAGCAAGAATTAGAAGCGGCGGAAAAACTTGCTTAGTACAAGGTAATCTCGTCATCTCTTCCTAATTAAATTGCTGACGAAGACAGGGTACCTGAAGCTCTCTCTCTCACGTCGCTCATTCCCTACACAGAATGAATAGGAAATTAATTTTATAATGGTTCTGCGTGCCCCGGGTTATAAACAAATTATTTTGCCGCATTACTTCTTGTTTATATGAAGCCAACGAAACTTGTGTTCGAATTTAATCCAGCCTAAAGCCCTGATTAAGCTTTTGACTGCAAATTTACATCAAAAGTAGCGTCTCACTGTTAGCACCAGTTAGTTAAGAGAAAACAAAATGTGGATTGCTTTTACCTCAGGAAAAATTACGAATTGAAACTCGATGACACAAAGTTTATTTTGTGCGTCAATACACAGTTAAATATAGTCATTAATTATTTAAATGGAAAGATTTCATGCTGATTAAAATATTTCCAGGAAAGTAAAAAATCACTTCACTATAAGGTAGTATAGTTAACATATTGACTTATGTTTGCTGCTACTTAAATTTCATTTGCAGATACATAAAAATAACCGAGAAAGTCCTTCCTAAACTTGAAACAAATAATGTGAATATAAATTTTCTGAAGGTATTAGGATATTCTACTTTATATTATTGTATGGTAGCATTAGCTTTATGAAGAAGTTTTTATTAGTGCGAAATTATGTTGCTATTGAATTTACTTAATTTGTTAATTATTTTAAACTTTAAAGTATTTTTGAATTTGGTCAAAATTTTAAATCATTTCGATTCTATTCTTTTTTTCAAAGCCTTGGTTTTATTTTTGACTGATCCATAATTTATTGAGAAATTAATAAGTTTAAGTTTTAAGTTTTGGAAGGAGGGTTTTCTGCTTATTTTACTTAATTTTGTTAATTATTTTAAAATTTAAAGTATTTCTGAATTTGTCCAAATTTTAAATGAGACGTTATTCGTTTTTCAGGATATATAGTTTTTAATAAACGAATTTAATTCGGGGTATAAAAGTTATTGAATATTTTATTTATTTAAATATTTTTGTACTTAATTTTAAAAGGGATTAGCTTTTTAAAATATTTGATCCATAATTTATTGAGAATTTAATAAGTTTTAGTTTTATTCTTGATATACACTCCTGGAAATGGAAATAAGAACACATTGACGCCGGTGTGTGAGACCCACCATACTTGCTCCGGACACTGCGAGAGGGCTGTACAAGCAATGATCACATGCACGGCACAGCGGACACACCAGGAACCGCGGTGTTGGCCGTCGAATGACGCTAGCTGTGTAGCGTTTGGACACCGCCGCCGTCAGTGTCAGCCAGTTTGCCTGGCATACGGAGCTCCATCGCAGTCTTTAACACTGGTAGCATGCCGCGACAGCATGGACGTGAACCGTATGTGCAGTTGACGGACTTTGAGCGAGGGCGTATAGTGGGCATGCGGGAGGCCGGGTGGACGTGCCGCCGAATTGCTCAACACGTGGGGTGTGAGGTCTCCACAGTACATCGATGTTGTCGCCAGTGGTCGGCGGAAGGTGCACGTGCCCGTCGACCTGGGACCGGACCGCAGCGACGCACGGATGCACGCCAAGACCGTCGGATCCTACGCAGTGCCGTAGGGGACCACACCGCCACTTCCAGCAAATTAGGGACACTGTTGCTCCTGGGGTATCGGCGAGGACCATTCGCAACCGTCACCATGAAGCTGGGCTACGGTCCCGCGCACCGTTAGGCCGTCTTCCGCTCACGCCGCAACATCGTGCAGCCCGCCTCCAGTGGTGTCGCAACAGGCGTGAATGGAGGGACGAATGGAGACGTGTCGTCTTCAGCGATGAGAGTCGTTTCTGCTTTGGTGCCAATGATGGTCGTATGCGTGTTTGGCGCAGTGCAGGTGAGCACAACAATCAGGACTGCATACGACCGAGAAACACAGGGCCAACACCCGGCATCATGGTGTGAGGAGCGATCTCCTACACTGGCCGTACACCTCTGGTGATCGTCGAGGGGACACTGAATAGTGCACGGTACATCCCAGCCGTCATCGAACCCATCGTTCTACCATTCCTAGACCG
The DNA here is from genome assembly GCA_030765055.1 of Mantis religiosa. Lineage (NCBI taxonomy): Eukaryota > Metazoa > Arthropoda > Insecta > Mantodea > Mantidae > Mantis > Mantis religiosa. Next base: position 72,214,795 of record CM060955.1, on the reverse strand, counting down.
GCAAGGGAACTTGCTGTTCCAACAGGAAATGCACGTCCGCATGTATCCCGTGCCACCCAACGTGCTCTAGAAGGTGTAAGTCAACTACCCTGGCCAGCAAGATCTCCGGATCTGTCCCCCATTGAGCATGTTTGGGACTGGATGAAACGTCGTCTCACGCGGTCTGCACGTCCAGCAGGAACGCTGGTCCAACTGAGGCGCCAGCTGGAAATGGCATGGCAAGCCGTTCTACAGGACTGCATCCAGCATCTCTACGATCGTCTCCATGGGAGAATAGCAGCCTGCATTGCTGCAAAAGGTGGATATACACGGTACTAATGCCGACTTTGTGCATGCTCTGTTGCCTGTGTCTATGTGCCTATGGTTCTGTCAGTGTGATCATGTGATGTATCTGACCCCAAGAATGTGTCAATAAGTTTCCCCTTCCTGGGACAATGAATTCACGGTGTTCTTATTTCAATTTCCAGGAGTGTATAAGAATCACTCTC